>AFRD01000061.1:0-107045 GCA_000222875.2 Periglandula ipomoeae IasaF13
CCGGCAAGGCACAAAGCCGCCGTAAAATGTGTTTCTCCCATCGCTTCATTCCCGTTTCGCCAGTCGAAAGCTCGGTCAGACACATGCACATCTCAGGTTGGCCTGCATTTCATGCATCAGTGGCGTCCCCACAGAACGGCCCGAGGCTGCCAGGATGCCCTCCTCGATTCCTCACAGGTCGCTTCCAGCCCGCCCCAGACTTCTGGATTTGCGCGCTGGGTATCGGGATCCAGATACCAATGCAGTAACCCATCCTGCCATGTGGCTGCGGTGATTGACAGATGGGCTATCTTCGGGTCGCCAAAAGGTCCTTGGCCAAACAGATGTAGACATGGGCTCATTTTCCGAGTCGAGCCTGCCCACTTCTCGCGGTCTTCGAGACGCCTCCATCCGCTTTAATCTATCCCATTCAACTGGTGCTGTCTGCGACTGACAGGGACCTCCCGTCCATATGGCCCGTGTGTAAAACATGAGCGGCTCTCGAGTTGCACTGTTCGCGTCTCATGAAAATTTCCGACCACAATGCACCCACCCGAGGCTACGCAATTATATCTGCGACGTCGTGCTCAATCGAGGATAGACATGGAAAAATCTCGGTAGATTTGAGGCCGTGCTCAAATCGACATCAAAAGTTGGGTTCGTTAATTTGTCTTCACAGGACAACTGACCTTGTCGGTGACGGCGCGATTCACTCCATCTGTTCTTAAAACGCGCTATGTGTGTTGTTTCTTCCTCGTCTTGTCTCCTCGCTAGTCTACCGCCTTGCCAGTGCTGCGCGACTACTCTATTCACATGCGGAATTGTACATGTGCATACCATCGTTCTCCATGGTCTGAGCCGCTACATGATCAACAATACTTTTGCTTAGAGCAATTGGGTCATACTACTATGAGCAGAGCCGCACTCGCAACCTGGTCCTGGGGTGGGTTCGGGAAAGCTACACGAGCCAGCGAGCGACAGAAGTACTACCCTCCATCAGGTACCTAGATAGATGGCCAGAAAGATGGCCTTATGAGCATTGTAATGCTGTGCCATGTCCTGAAGTCACGGTTGGTGGAGATGTCATCACAAGCAATGCTATAATCAAAGCTTTCTTGTCCCGTTTCTTGTTGATGAGTCGTTGTCCGGACTTTTAACGCTTGCTGACGAAAGAAAGCAAGAATGGCCACCATTGCAGAGTAGAGATTTCATGACATTATATCTCGCATGCCTGTGTCACCTGCAGCCGAACGACAGGGATATCTACGCGAATGGGGAAATTTGACACTGCAATTTCGCTGCTGCTGGTCGCAGGGCACATGCAAGGTACCGACCAGTCGTTCGGTTTGAGGGGGAGACCGCAAAGATATCGAGGATCGCGACGTTGCGTCAAGCTGCTCTCTAAATCAAGCCCAAGTTCATGACGACATACTCAATTGAATAAGCACCAGTTATTCTACGACGCATATTTTGGTGGGCCGCGAGTGGCTCCATGGAGATCTCAAGAAGGTGACGGCATGCTGTGCATCGAGCATTTTGGCAACAAAGTGAGGATGCAGCTATGTAACGTGCGCGGATGATAGACCGTGTATCACTGCACGACACGAACTGATAGCTCATACGGGCGCTGTGCGCGAACGAACCGAGATTCTGAGCAAAATGCTTTCATTGGGGTGAATGGCGATTTGAAGGACCATTCGTACCTGGGGAGATCACGATGAAAGCAGAACACAACGATCGACACCAAGATATCCTTACCAGCCGCTGTGCTTTCCCGCCTGGTATGCTGTGCCACTCCAGAATCTCCATTGCTGAGTTTATGAGGAACGGTTTACGTCTCAAAAGGACAATGGAAAGGCTAAGTCATGGGTCGTACTCGCGAAGAATGTTCGATCGAGAACCTGGAGGCCACGAACCCCTTTCCGCCAGATGACTTCATGTGCCAAAAGTCGAGCGTAGCTTTCACCAGGGATTCATCATCGATGCTTAGCTTTCTCAACGAACAAATCGATGCATTCGTTGTGCTCTCAAAAGTGGACCACGTTCTCTCGTCTAGGAACCCGTCTCAAGGTGGCATCATTTGGCTGCCGTGAAACCTCCCGACTATAAGAGGAGGACGAAGTCGGTGAGCGAGTGAGAGACGGATGATGAGCCAGTTCCCAAGGGAATCACAGGGTGTTCGCAAGTCGGTTCACAAAGCGGTAGCCCAGGTTTCACAATGGAACTTTGGCACTGCATGGGACGGCGATACTCGTATGCAGTAATCCGGAGATGCCCACTCAATACCCGGACGACGTCGATCGCAGATATCTCCCATTGATCAGCCCAGGACCACGGCCCTCGCGTCAGCAGGAAATAAAGGGGAAAAGGATCAAGATTCAACCAGTCAAGCCGTCGGCATAGTTGATCCTGTGCCCATTTGTCGCACAGATCGTGCCAAGAAGGGTAAGGTGCCAACGCCAACAGCGGCAGTGGGAACAGGTCTCAGATCCAGATCTGGAAGGATGCGACCCTGGTCTTAGCCGTACAACGAGGCGAAGCAAGAAAGAGAAAGATAAAAGCGTAGAAATCCCATCGCATGCGAGACGAGATGATGGGCATTGCAGGCATCGCGTTCTTGGGAGGATTCCCTGTTGCTGGCGGAGCTCGGCAAAGGCGCTTGTTTGATCGTTCAGATTTCTCTTTCCGCAGGCGCGGTACAGGGAGGCTGGTACAAGACCTCGCCAGCCAGGTTTGAATGCATGACGTGTAACGTTTGTCAAGAGTAAAGCTGGAAATTTGGTATTCCGCTTCTTGACATATACGCGAAAGCATGCTTCACCAGGACCGGAAAGGCCAGCCAAACGTGTCTGAACCCGTGGGAAAGTTGGAGATTTCGATCATGGCGGCAACGCGGGAGAACCGAAATCGGTTGGCGGCGGCATCCCAAGCACCAGGAAGCCAACTGGCACAGGTCGGCTGTGATCCCTGGGTGACCATATGATCTATCTGGTGATGCAGAGGCTTTTTGAAAAAGGGAATTAGGGAAACGACATTATTCGTCGTCTGGTCGCCGGTCCGATGAAGGTGCAATCACATACGCCGGCGCCCGACCACACCGGGGCCCGACGGGTGACACAAAGCGACTGAGGCGACGCAAGGGCACTCAGCAGAAAGGAAAGAGAGACAGAGCTCTGCGGTACAATGACATTGTCATTCAAGCGGGTGCCCTTCTTTTGTTGTCTTTTCACCGTATTTTTAAATCCCGATCCAGGACAACAAGAACCCTTCCCCGCGCTCTGAAAATTCATCATCGTCGTCAATAAGACTTCAAGCCTCGACTAACTGAAGAAGCTTCAATATCGGGCTAATCCCCAAGGGGCAGCCAAGACTCATTGGCCGCTCTACAATTTTGGTGCAAATCGCCCATCGCTTCTCTTTAGCTTGCCATTTTGGCTTCGACATGACGACGGACAGACGTCCTGACGTCCCGAGCGGATCCACTTTCCGTCAACGGTCTACTGCAACACAGGGAAAAAGTTGGGGAAAACAAGCCCAGGCGTCACCACATTTTTTGCGCTTTTGCGTTTGTCGTTGGTCAGTTGTTTTCTCTGGCTTTCCTTACGGTGCTTTTTCAGCCCTTCCAGTCTTTTTTGGAGAAAAGCCAGGTTAGTGGATATTTTTCAATCTAGAAACTGCCCTAGGCTAGAAGAACCCGGATTCCCACCTCGTCTTTTCGTCTTGAAAGCGGCCGTCCAAACATACGCCACTGCCCTGGTCGTCATATGTAATCCATTGCCCTAAACCGGAACACTATTTTCTTTCTTTGATTTATAAGAAATTGCGTGCTTCATAAGCTGTTTCTCTTGATCAGGCAGCCAAGACGCATTCAAGACATGGGGTTTGTTCCTTTTCGGCTAAATCGCTTGCTACATTGATTAGTTTACCGTGTTGGTTTCCAATTTTCCTTCCCTCTGCTATTGTGCTTCGGCAATCTGTTCCCCTCGGCGCCGTCTCGCTTTTACCGTATCCGGTCCACGGGTCCCTGCGTTTTGCGGTTCCGAGCTACTTATATATAATTCGGATCACTTGAATCCTCGCGACTGCTACAATAGCTTCGAAAACAAAGCATTGAGTCGTACCTTTCGACGGTCAGGATCTTCGTCTTGTACACAAACTACTTACATCTCGACGACTGAGAACACATCCGAGTCGAAAGCCCAGAAAGCGGAATCGAAGAAGAGCTCCATAACAAGTTTGCTGCGTCACAGGTGTCCATCATGGCACGCTCAACGACGTCGACGCTGGCACCGCCGCCGTCAACTCTCGGTACCTCGACACCAACGCCATCCACGCAGAATCAAGATGATAGAACAGAAAAGGGCTCAGTCAACGGAGATAGGCCCCCTCCCGAGTTTCTCGACAAGGCGACGATTGAGCGTCTAGGCAGGCAGCGCCCAGACTCATTACATAACTGGGTTTCCGAATCATTCTTTGTCTTCACAATTGTCATGTCCATGATGATGAGTGAGTATTTCATTGGAGGTTTCAACATTGTCTTGCCTCCAATCGCGGATGCTCTCAACATCCCCGCCTCGTCACGCACGTGGCCTGCCGGTGTCACCAACCTGACGACAGCTGCTCTTTTGCAGCCTTTTGCCCGACTTTGCGATCTGTACGGCGGTCGCGTCGTCTTTCTTTGTGGTCATCTGTGGCTCCTTATCTGGTCCCTGGTCAGCGGCTTCAGCCAAAACACCACCATGCTGATTGTCTGCCGTGCCATGCAGGGCATCGGCTCAGCCGCCTTTCTGCCTGCTGGCCTGGCCATTTTGAGCCAGACATACAGACCGGGGCCGAGGAAGAATTTTGTATTCGCCATCTACGGCGCGTTTGCCTGCATCGGGTTTTACTTTGGCATTTTCGTCGGTGCTGTCACCTCCGAGTATCTCGATTGGCGATGGTACTTCTGGGTGGGTGCCATTGTTGGTCTCATCATTGGCATCTCGGGATTCATCAGCATCCCCAGGAACTTGGGCGACATAAACCCTGACGCGAAGATGGACTGGCTTGGTGTTGTAACCATTGTTCCTGGCCTCGTCTTGGTTGTCTTCGCATTCACCGACGGCGGGCATGCCCCTGACGGGTGGAAGACGCCATATATCTATGTCACACTGATACTCGGCATTCTGTTCCTTGTTGCAGCCGTCTATGTACAAGGTTGGGTGTCAGCTCAGCCGTTGCTTCCTCCTGATCTTTTCAAGGCGAAGTACATGAAGCGTCTGATGGCTGCACTTTTCCTGTCCTACGGCGTATTTGGTCTGTACCTCTTTTACGCCAGCTTTTAGTAAGTATTGCCTCATTGATGATCTCTGAAAATATGGCACCATGCTTTTTTTTATTGTACTCCAAGCTAACCACACAATCTTCTTCACCCCTTTAGCATCGAGAGCGTTATGCATATCAAACCCATTCTGACTGCGGCGTGGTTCACACCACTGGCTGTGGGTGGCATGGTCCTTGCCATCGCAAGCGGGCTCGTCCTACATATCATACCCAACAAGGTTCTCATGATTGTTTCCTGTCTGGGCTTTGTTCTGTCTGTGCTTCTGTTTGCCCTCATTCCTGACCCCGCCACTTCTGGGAAATCCACTTCCTTCATCTACTGGGCGTACATTTTCCCCGCGATGATTTGTGGCACCATTGGCGTGGACATTACCTTTAACGTGACCAACGTTTTCATTACGACGGCCATACCTCGTCGACACCAGGCCGCCGCGGGCGGTGTCATCAACAGTCTCCTGTACCTCGGCATCGCGTTCTGGCTCGGCATCGCGGAACTCGCCATCTCGCCCACGGTGGAGACGAGGGGAGGGCACGACAATGTGGACGACCGCGAGCAGTACCAAATCGGTTTCTGGACCGGTCTCGGGCTTGCGATTGCGTCGTTGGCGCTGGTGCTTACTATCAAGATGGGCTCGGCCGAAGCCACCATGACGGCAGATGAGAAGGCTGAGATGGAATTGAGGTTGCAATCGGAGCAACAATCCGAACAAGAACAATAGCATAGAAGACGAGGAAGATGACTCTCCTTTGAGGTAGAGACGCATGATTCCAAGACGGAAACGCATTTACACATGACATCATAGCAAGTTACATGACGGCATTTGAGGGCGCATATTTAGCGACGCCGATAACGTTTGCACAGTGGGCATACCCTTCGGAAATAGAAATTATTAGAGGAGAAAGAATAATGCTACTATTAATGACCATATAAAAATCGACCGGCGCATCCGAACAAAGAACAGTGACCTATCTAGGTAGACAATGTGTCTGGGGTTTCGCGTGTCAAGGTTCCATAGTCAGGGCCCCATCTGGTCTTTTTCTCGCGACTCTTTGCCCGTCTTATTCCCACTCCCAGGCCATGATCGACAAACGTATTCCTCGGAATTACAGTCACCAAGAACACACTGCATCGCCGACTTCGGGACGCTTAGCATCGCGTTATGTACCTAGTCGACTTTTGGGCCGAGGCGATTCGCATCAACGGAGCTGGACTCGCTGCGCTTCATTCAAAATAAAATGAAATGGTCGCTGCTGTTCGATCTGAAGTCATGGTCAATATGCCAATGTCATGAAGCATATTTCAAGACTTGAGCATCCAGGCCACTTATACATCAGCGCCTCTCGTTGCAACAGACACACGCTCCCACGCAAAACACATCGCCTTCCAACCCGACACATCTACACGATGGCTTCTCCAACAATGTCTCCTCCACATCCCCTTCCAAACCGTCAATCCCTCACAACCACAGACATAATCCACGATATATGGACCACAAGCCTCAATTTACCCCCCTCAGCCCTGACATCTCTCTCCCTCCCCGGAGCAGACACCAAGCCCGCCATCGCATCGTCCTTCAAAATCGGCCCCCTCGCCCAGTCATCCATCGCCCTCTCCGCCCTCTCCGCCCGTCTCGTCCGCTCCACGCGCATATCGGACTCAGACTCCAATGCTTTTCCCAAAGTCAGCGTTCCCATCGATCACGCCGTCGTCGAATTCAATAGTAACGCCCTGTACACCCTTGATCCAAGCGACACGCCCCTTCCCCCATTCAAGTACACTCCCATAGGGGGTCTGCACAAAACAAGCGATGGCTACGTGCGCATCCACGATGTCTTTCCAAACCACGTGGAGCGAGTCCTCAAGTTACTCGATTTACCTGCATCTGCTTCCCGAGAAGATGTAGCAGGGCGGGTCGCATCATGGAAGAAACTCGATCTGGAGAGAGAGGGCATTCATGCCGGTGCGGCGATTTATGCCCTCCGGTCCTATGAAGAGTGGGATGCGCATCCGCAGTCTGCTGCGGTTGATTCGAATCCGATCTTACTAAAGTGTATCCGGGAAGGCCCTCCGAAGAAGTTGCCACCTCTGGACACTACAAGCTCAAGCTCAAGCTCAAGCGCAAACACAAACACGAAATGCCTATCAGGTCTAAAAGTCCTCGAACTAAGCCGCGTCATAGCAGCCCCCGTATCAGGCAAAACGCTCGCCGCCCACGCCGCAGACGTACTATGGGTGACATCACCCACATTACCAGCCCTACCAATTCTAGAGATCGATCTGAGTCGCGGAAAAAGAAACATAAGTCTCGACATCCACAACTCTCATGACAAACAAACTCTTCTCAATCTCATTCGCGAGTGCGACGTTTTCATCCAGGGCTACAGACCCGGTAGTCTCGCCTCCTACGGCCTCTCACCATCTGATCTCGTCAAATTAAATCCGCACATAATCTACGCGAACATGTCTGCGTTTGGAGCCACGGGGCCATGGTCCCATAGAAGGGGCTTCGATAGTCTCGTGCAGGCTTGCTCGGGGATAAATGTATCAGAGGCGCAATATGCAGCGGAGGGGGAGGACTCGCGCGTGCTTCCGTGCCAGGCGCTCGATCATGCGAGCGGGTATTTACTTGCGACGGGAATCGCGGCGGCTGTTTATAAGAGGAGCGTGAAGGGTGGTGCGTGGGAGGTGGATGTTTCGTTGGCGGGGACGGGCAAGTATCTGAGGAGTTTGGGACAGTATCCTGGACGGACGGGCTTTGAGGGGAAAACCGGGTATGGGAAGGCATGTGATTTGGCGAGAGACATGGTGGTGACGAGGGATACGGCGTATGGGAGGTTGACGGCTGTGAGGCATAGTGCTGAGATTGAGGGGTGCGAGGTTGGGTGGGAGTTGATGCCTTGTCCGCCGGAGGAGAATGAGGCTGTTTGGAAGTAGGCAAGTTGAGTCCTCTGTGCCGAGTATCTCCCCTCCATAAATGATGAGGTTAAATTTCAAACATAGACGCAAACCTGTCTTTCAAAAGCGGAGTTGTTTGTTCCTTTAGGACGAGATGGACTGATTGTTCCATAAAGTCAAGACAGCAAGCAGCACTACGCATCGAGTTCACGCCAGATATAAGGTGGGCTTCTTGTAGACGTGGTTGAAACGCAAAAAATATTGTCATTACTCCTTTGCCTCGTTCGATAGAATTCGGGCATATGCTACATACAACTGCGGCTGTATACGGCCGCGGTAGCTCCAACTTTTTTCGGTTTTTTGGAGAGGACGGTTTGGAAGAACCTCCTTTTGCATTCGCTCCAGAGAATTGGTTTTGAAACAAGAAGCAGAAACTCCGCCAGGTAATTGGTAAATGGTAAATATGGAACAAAGAACACAGTGAAGAAAAATAGCCGATGACAAAATGCTAGAGATCATATGGAAGATGGTCCTGACGTCGAGAGCTCGATCATCGGACAACAAGCTACCATCTTAGCCGTGCAGACCGCAAGTTCTCTCTCTCATCAGTTCTCGTCGCTTCTTGTCCTTTTCTGTGGAAGGCGTTAGTTGCTGTGACTCATACATCAGATGGATGTGGAGAATACTTACCACCGTCAAAGACAAGGAACTCATGCAAGGCGGAGCCAGCAGGGACCATGGGCAGAACGGGAACCTTCTTGTCCGTGACAACCTCCAACAGAGCAGGTCCGTCAGTGTTGATCAACCACTTCAGGTACTCGACGGTATCAGCAGGGTTGACGAGGCGGCGGGCCTGGATGCGCATCGACTCGGCCAGTTTCAGGAAGTCGGGGTTGACCTGATGAGTGTGGGCATATCGATCCTCGTAGAACAGGTTCTGCCATTGGGTGACCATGCCCTGTTCTTCGTTGTTCAAGACAATGATCTTGACGCCAATGTTGAATTGAGAGGCGGTAGCCAGCTCTGTCAGGGTCATGCCGAATGACGCATCACCGTCGATATCAACAACAAGGGCATCTGGTTGCGCGACCTTGGCACCAATGGCAGCAGGCAGACCATAACCCATAGTTCCAAGACCTCCAGAAGTGATCATGCTTCGGGGATGTCTCCATCGGAAGTGCTGGGCAGTCCACATTTGGTGCTGGCCGACACCGGTGGCGATGTATGTCTTATGTTTCAAGTCGGCCGTCAAGTTGCTCAATTCCTCGATGAGGGTCTGGGGCTTGATGAGACCGCCACGCTCAGATCGCTCGTAGTGGGACAGCGGCCATTTTTGTTTCCACTCCCTAATCTTGTCGAACCAAACCTTGCGGTCTTCCATTGATCGAGGTTCGACTTCAGGCAGCAGGAGCTTCACGCTGCTGGCAACGTCGCCCTCAATGGCCTCGGTCGCCTGCACAACCTTGTTGATATTCTTGGGCATGATCTCGAAGTGGACAATACCACCTCGTTTTTGAGCTGCTGCCGCCTTGGCACCAGGAGCAAACTTGGCAATGTTTCCGGTAACACGGTCGTCGAAACGACTGCCGAGAGCAATGATTAGATCGGCCTCCTGCATAGCCATGTTGGCATATGCTGAGCCGTGCATGCCCAGCATGTGCAGCGATTTCTCATCCAGTTCGTCGAAGCCTCCCAAACCGTGCAGGGTCGTAGTGACGGGGATGGAGCACTTATCAGCAAGCTGCTTCAGGAGCTCGGGACCGTTCTCAGATTGGATGATTCCTTGGCCGGCGTAGATGACAGGCTGCTTGGCAATGTTGACGAGGTCAGCGACGCGCTTAATGGAGGCTTGCAGCTGCTTTTGACTGTGTTTCATAGCGGCACGAGACGCAGCACTAGGCAGGGAGGGGAGAGCGGTTTCGGTAGGGATGGCTTTCCTCAGGATACCAGCAGTGACATCCTTGGGCAAATCGACGAGGACGGGACCGGGGCGGCCAGAAGTGGCGATCTCGAAGGCTTCGTTGATTCGGCGGGGCAGTTCGGCAACGTTCTTGACCATGACATTCCACTTGGTGCAAGCGCGGGAGATACCAACAACGTCGGCCTCCTGGAAAGCATCGCTTCCGATGGCCGTGGTAGGTACCTGACCACAGAAGACGACCATAGGGGTTCCATCGGACAAGGCATCCTGCATTGGCGTGATGACATTCGTGGCTCCGGGACCAGAGGTGACGATCACAACACCGGGTTTGCCGCTAGCTCTGGCATATCCTTCGGCCATATGGCCAGCACCCTGTTCGTGTCTCGGCAGGATGAAATCGAAATGTTTTGAGTTGTAGATGGCATCGAAAACGGGAAGAATAGCACCACCGGGGTATCCAACTATAATCAGAGGAAAGGTGACTCATGTTAGCCAAAGCCTCATCCCAGCAGGTCGAAGAGGTGGTATGCAACGTACAAATATGCTTCACATCATGTCTTAACATCATCTCGTGGAAGATTTCACCTCCAGTCTTGCCGATAAACCTAAGGAAATTATGGTGAGCCCCCTGACCGCATCGTTTCCATGAATTTGCCACCTTGGTGGTAACAATTGAGGACTACACGTACGACTCGTCCATATCATTTTTGGCCTGGTTTGCCAATGGCTGAACATGGCTCTGGCTTTCTGTGTTGAAGGCAGGACTCGGTACGGCGCGCACGCGACTGTGAATTATTCGTCGTCAGTATCATGAAGCGCGCATGCAAGGTGTTGCCGATGCCGGCGGACGTGGAATGACCACCGCCAAGGGAGCGAAGAGTAAACTTACGGCGCAGCAGAAGTGGCAGTCGCGGCAGTAGCTTGATTCCTTTGACCAGAGGTAATCTTTCTTGAGGCTTTGATGGCAGCGGGAGAGGTCGTCGAGGTGAATGACCGAGTTTGGCTCACGGCCTTCAAGGCCTTTGAGGCCTGGCGATTTCGGAGCATCGCGAGATTTGGTGGGGACCAGCTTTTGGAAGCTCAGGTCATGGGGGGCGAGGTATGAGGAAGAGAAAGGGATTGCGTCTGCAAGTTCGGGCTCAATGCCTCGAGTGAAGAAAGGAATGCGCAAGCTGATGCGTTCAGAGCTGCAAGACGGGAGGAAAGAAGATGAGGATGAAGGAACGGTGTTGCAGTTCCTGAATGGCGGCTGGAGCAGAGTTTGAATGAGTGGGAAAGAAAAAAAATGTGGGCGGGCGACTAGTAGGGGAATGGCACACGATGGCTCCATGTCCATCAATGTCTAGTCCAGATGCGCAGTGCGACAACCAGTCACTCGTCCCGTCAGTGACTGGCCCACTGTTGGCGGTACAGGGCCGACCGGCGGAGAAGGGGGCGAAATGCGCTGGCCTGGCCCGACATAGGGGCACCAGACCTTGCGATCCTCACTGAGAGTATAGCATGTGCCCGCGCTAAACAGACCGGATCAGACAGGACTAGACACAATAGAGGCTACTTGAGCAGCGCTCTAGCTGCTGGCACTAGAAATGCCGAGGTGGGGTTCTCTCGCTACAGCGACCAGACCAGACCCTTATTAGAGCCTTTCGATGCAAGGCACGGCCAATAGCCTTGAAGCCATTAATTTCAGCACCCGCCTGGGCTGGAGAGCTGTCTATGATCGAATTCCTCTGCTTTGTCAAGAATTGACAGCAATTGTGGCAGGCCATATACCACCAATTGCGAAACATAGCATGGCGTGATTGCACCTCAATCGACAACCGAGTTACATGACTTGTCATCATAAATTTGCCGCTAAAATTTATGATATTATCCTAATTCTCGATAAAAACTGTTGTAATGTGCCCGGTTTGGTCCTCCCCGCAACAAAACACGTCCGTGGTGGTGCGAGTCCCGCCTCTTGCCCCCCCGGTACCCGCCACCAGGAAATCCCCAGTCGCCACCTTCACCGTTGGTCTGCTGCGCCGGCACGGCTGGTCGCAATCACAACCCATCGGAAGCACCGTGTGAGTCCCGAAACTGTCTGGTTGGCTTGCAGCCGAAGAGAACTGGAAGGCGGGGGTGCCATGGCTAACAAAGGCTACTTGAACTTGCTTCCAGCTGTTAATAAGCCAACGCCATTGAAGATGAATCGATGCTCTGCTTGGCCCAGTGCAAGTGGCAAATCTCTGCCCGAGGTGGACAATTACTATCGCTAAGGTTAGAGAGACGAGAGAATCACTGTAGAAGTCTGCTATGACAGACAAGAATCATCGTAATCACAACTCTCATCTTTTCTGTTCGTGACAAGCAAACATCGCAGCTCTCACAATACATTGGCAGTGGTTCGAGTCGCGTCCGCTTTCGCAGCGACGCAGGCTCGCGCGTGTGCACATGCATCTATCTGCATCCGCACCTGCAGCTGTATCAAACTAGTCGACAGCCTCAGAGAGTAATTGGACCATTCAATGTTCTTACCCGACCGCCAGTCTTGTACTTAGGTATGAGTGGCCAATAAAGCTTCACCACTTCACAAACAGTTGAGATCGAGCAATGTCAAGCAGTCATAATAATGTAAAGCACTTTTCCTTGTCAGAGCATATATCCGAAGCCAAAATCCCATCTTCTGCAAGAATTTATTCCCTTTCCTTCACTTCACTTCAAGAACAGAATTTCAAGTCAATCAGGATATTATTATTACCTGTCACCGCCCTGAAGCAAAAACAGTCAAATGGCAGGAGCGACCAAACACGCACCTGCGGTCTCGGCCACCGCGTGCCCCACTCGATGGTGCGATCTCGGGCGCGCACATGCGACTCTCCTGCCACTGGCCAACGTCGATTCTTTCTCCAGATCTACATGCAGCGAGCTTGCGATCCCCGCCCGTCCGTTAGGCTTCAATGGGCCCCACATGCCATGGAAACCTGGTGGCGTGCACTCAACTCCAGAGATTGTCATTGTTCAAAATCAGCGATTCACACGCATCGTCGCTTTCACAGTGTGCCTGAAAATACTAATTTGACAGTGCATCGAGACTGGGTGTAATGTTGAAAATCCGTCGAACCATCCATATTGTCGTCGCAGCATTGTCGAACTCAGCCCTGCAAGTCTAAAGTCCTTACAATTGATTCAGGCACAGATCAGGTCAGCAAATCGCGCTGCAATTGTGCCTTTGAGGATGTGGTCATATCGTAACGTTAACCTTATGATTTCAGTACGCTGCCCCAATTGTTTTGGAAACAAGAACAAATGTAATTATTTAAGACCTATGGTGACGTATCTTATCCACGAAGCTGCCTGTAGTGTAAAATATCCCATTTCTATTTCATCATGTTCGCAAACTCCTCCAATGGTATAATTGCAATGAAAATTTACATAAAGATTCTCGCCCAATGCCAGACGATTACAAATGGTATCATGAGAGGGATATGTAGTACGTAAAACAAATATTCAACAAGTATATGTAACGACAGGAAACGATGAGAAATGGTTAACGCCACCGTGCTCGGCGCAAACGTACGCATCACAAACAAGAAAACAAATGACAAACTCCATCGCCTCAACCCATGTGAGAGAATTCGTCGATTAAGGGGTATCATGGCTCTGAAAGAGCCTGTAATTCTTGGGTAACAATGGAGAAGCGTCCTAACGCGTGTTGCAGCATAAACGTGAAATGCCGAACGACGGTAGCCCGTACTTCCAGCTGTGGGCAGGGAGTATAAAATATTGGGTATTAAATATGGATAAATAAGCCGGCTGTTTATTGGTTCATTACTGAGAATATGCTTGTAAGGTATATTCTGACTCATGAGCGCGTATCGATTATGAAGAAACGAGTGGCTTGATGTATAGGAAGGACCCCAGTATATGCAGACCGCGGCAGGTCACGGGTTGGAATCCTCAGAAATGGCTTTAAGTCGCTTACATGCCCAGCATAGTAGGCGCCATCTCTTGAGGAATCGGGCTCTCATGAGGCGTAGATTTCTTCGCGGGCCGAAGGCTCTCCATGCTGACGACTCTGCTCCAAGACGCTGGCCGCTTATGAGGGACCGGTGTTGCAGGCCGAACCATGGACATCTGGCTTGTGTTCATAGAATAATCGTACATGCCGTGGGGGACAGCAACCTGGTGTGCATATGGATCAAACGACTCCATGCCACAGTATGACTGGTGCGGGTTCTGCTCCATTTGCATGGCATAAATCATCGGTCCGTCCACGGGTGCATTGACCTGCTTTGGCAGCCCTTGCGGTGCATCGGGAGCAAACTTCGGCGCATCAACAGGCCAGACAGTCTCGTTCGGAATCGGAAACGGCGTACCAAGATGAGGGCCATTGGTCGTGTCGTCGGCCATAACAGTGTCTGCATGGCTCGTGATGGGGGTCGATGTAGGAGGAGCGGTGCTGACGTTTGTAGGAGCACTCGTCGGGGCACTAGTAGGACCTATCACGCTGGCTGGAGTCGGCGGGCAAGAGGACCGTTTTCCCTGTCGGCTTGGTAGCCGAAAGACAGATGTGGCTATGCTTGATCGACTTCTTGCTGTGGTCAGAGTTGATGTGTCGTCCTCGGCTTTAGGACTTTCAGCGATTCCAGCATTGTGGCCAGGAGAGTTGATGAGACAAGTATTACGGTAAGGAAGTTGGAAATACATGTCGATCTCGGCCGGTGGTGGAGTGCTGGGATTCGTAAACGGTGCTGTTCCTAGGATGAAAGCCAGTCGGACCAAATTCGAAATATCGTTCCCTAAGTGGCGACATTCGAGCATACGCTTCAGTTCTCCAGATGAACGTGGGCGCCAATAAAGCTGTTGTCGTTTTTCCTTCGGCCAGATGCATGTCTTCCAGGTTGATTTCACCTGAGGCTGCCTCATCAAGTTTTGGATTTGGACTCAGTATTCCCACTCCTTGACGTCAAACCCTTCCTCAAAATGCTTGGCGATATGTTCAAAATGCTTGTCCCGGGTTGCTGAAGCGTCTTCGGCTGTTTGTGTTTCGAATAAACGTTCCTTGCACGTGGCGAATCCGCAAGAAAAGACTACTTGGGTGCACAAGTCCGTTCGTGCTGTGCTGTTGGGCAGTGCTTTCATTCGATGCGCTTCTTTGGCATGGGTACTGTAGGCCCTCTCAGTAGAGAAAGTCAAATGACAGCCCTTTATGCGACAGATCCAGACAATATCGGCACCGTGAAAATTGTGCAAATGCTTCTTGAAGTCGCTCTTGCGTCCGAAGCCCACGGGGCTATTGTCGAGGAAGCACATTGGGCACTGATATTTCTTGGAGGTTGGGGCAACCAGCCGTGGAGATGGATGTGAAGTAATATCTCCCTGGGGTAAAGGTGATGGATCTGCAGCTGGCGAGTCTAGCCATGATCGCTCGCTGATCTTGCTGGGCTTTGGGTCATGCATAGGCTGGATTTCGTGGGATAACTCAGGCCAAGTATATTGTGTGTGAATGGACGCATCATCTGATCTGCAGTGCGATACATCGGATCCCGTCCAAGCTAAAGACGGAGCACTGATGCTGCTGAAAAGGGTGCTGGCTGAGAAGGTCGAGTCCCCAGCTAGATTGTAAAACAACTTGTGTCAGTGTCTTTCCAGGGAGTTGGTGTTGGTGCGTCGTGAGGTAACTTTGATTCACTTACAAGACGCTGATGATCCGGTCAAAGCACACAGAAGGCTGGGAACTCCGTATCGCTGACCAGCCTCAGTAACTGCTGTCGGTCTTCATCCGTCAAGGGCCGCACATTGGCGTCATCTTGTGGCTGTTTCTGGTAGAGAAACATCGTCAGACTGCGACGGAGAAAACAGAAATCGCATCCACCTCGGAGCTGTCGCAGTCCCGTTTATATCAAAAGCCTGACTGGTTTTGTATTAGTCCGTTCACAAGACTGGTGAGCAGAAGGGATCCCGCGAGTCTCGTCACCAGTGACGATATCCAATGTCGAGCAAAGTCGAATGTTCCTATGCCAGCACTCAGGCTTTCAGCCACACCATGCGCGCGCAATGGCGCGACGGGCAATACGGAAAACGAGGTTCAGAGGCGAAGAGTGACAGGAGGATCGTAGCTTTGCGTCAATCAAGTACAGTAAACAGGCTTGGATTCAGGCGCGCAGACTAGACAAAGAAACAACGAGGCGTAGGTATCGAGGAATGGGCGCAATCCTGAGCTTTGCGAGCACTGAGACGGTGCCAACGGCCGGTGCGGGTTGAGCAGGAAATTAAAGATACTATGTCAGGAAGAAATGGTGAAAGATCAAAAAGTAGATGTATCAGTCCATCAAGTACAATGAATATAGACCGAATCGAACAGCCAGGCGAGCAGATAATTCGAATAGGGAGCAGAAATGGAAGACGTGAAATGGGACGAAAGGACAAGAAGAAGCTGGGAGACGGGGCTTCTAGAAGATCTCAGAGAAGGATCACTCGTTCCTTGGTTTCGCACGGGAAGGATGAAACACGATGAGAGGCGTATTCTGTTGGCTTGGCCTGGCCCCGGTCAAGGTCCCAGTCAAGGTCGAAGTTCCAGTCAGAATTCCTCCGTCTGGTCCATCTCTGCGGCTCTGGGAGTCAACGACTCTGTGCCTCTGCGCCATCTTCAACAAGCCCGCTTTAGCCCAGTTTATCCCAGCGGGCAACAGGGCATGGCAAAGGCGGGCAGGAACGACCCTCTCTCTTGCGCTCTTGCTCTCTCCTCTCCCCCCGTGTGTCTCCATGATGATTCGCTTCTGCAACCCAAAACAGAACTAGCTGCTGGGGCTGGCTGGGTGCCTTGGTGCCCATCGCGCCCATCTCCGTTGTCTTCCCTCTCTTTTCTTCAGCCAGGGTTGCGTTGACGAACGGGTCGAGTTAGGGTCATCACGACCCCCGTCGTTTCAGGAACGGCGTCATTTCTCACCGCAGTCTCAACGCATTCTGAAACGCCTTGGTCGCAGACTACCCCATGCCGCAACACGCGCTATGCTGGATCCGGCTGCGGCGCTGGATGGCAGAGCCCAGGGGCAACATTCGAACCTCCCAAAAGCTGCTCTGGCTTGTCCCTAGCTGTGTAGGTCTGGAATCGCCGACATCCAATCACCAGCCGTTGCGGGTCGTCGTATGACCACCTCGGAGAGGCTGTTTAAAATTAGCTGTGAGTCCATCCATGTCAGCCCAGCCCCATCCATGTGCTATCCGCCCCCTGGTGCCCCCATCCTCTGCTGGTCTCTGGTAACGTCTCTGGTAGCATCCAGCCCGGCATGTGCGTGGCGTGGTTCGGTGCAGGGCTGGCCAGTGTCTGCTTCTGCCGTTCTTCTAGAAGAATGATGCGTTTGACTTGCTGGGAGCGACGGGTGCTGCGCGTTTGGGTGTGCGTCCGCCAATCTGTCTGGTCCATATGCTTCACCTGCAAGACATGGCGTGCAGGGCCATCGAGAAGATAAGCACAATAGGCTCTTTGATTGGCAGCTCCTCTCTCTGCTTCTGCTTCTCATCAATCAACAACGCGGCCAAGATTCGGTGCCGGTCTATTTTTCTATGTATACGAAGTTTCATACATCGACTGCGACGCGCTAACACCGACTCCTGCAGGGGCTAAGCAATACATGAACGCAATAGCTATTCCAGACTTCCATGCTTGCTGCCCAATATGTTTCCCTCGATCTAAAGAGCGAGCGCGACTCTCGATATCGACGGCTGCAGATGTTAGACTGGTGAGCCCCGTGAGACTGTCTTCACGCCGTGGATCACCACCCTCGCTCGTCGAAGTGACACGCGCACAAGTTGCGAAGAAAATGCGAGCAGGCCACCTTTCGCGTTGGCCGATAATAAAGCGAGAGGGGTCGGCATACTATTCCTTTATTGAATGTTATTTGGGGAAACACTCAAGCATTTGAGTTTCTCGAAGCCTGTTCATCATGCCTGTCATCCAAGCTCGTTTGAACAATGCCAAAACAGACAAGAACCGGCGAGTGCAAATTGCGCGCTAGCCAGCTCAATGGCCAGGGTGCGATGTCCAGCAAATTTCAGAACAAGAATAGCCCGACTTTTCAACAGATGATGCCAGCTGCTACTCTACATACATGCTCAACCGAGCCGTGCCTGCAATGGGATGACGCTGCCGTCTGCGAAACGGGACGCAAGGACATTTGATCGACCCACACTCATGCAGCCAGGTTGCATGGTGCGAAAGTGACTGGTGTTAGACCATCTTGCCCAAAATGAGGACAAGCCTTTCAGCCTGGTCCACTCGACCCAAAGACAGAATTCCAAATTGGAGCCGTGATGACTGGGAAATGGAACCACAAATGGACACCTCTTCCATCACATCGGCTCCGAGCCTCTATCTTGTTGCTTGCGTCGTTAGTGTGTGATTCCACGGGCTGCGGGAGATGAGTACAAGACAGCATGTGTTCTGTTGATTGCGTACTCAATCTATTTCGGCATCATTGTACTGGATCAATCCGAAGACACCCAGATGCGTAAGGCTCTATGCAAAGCCATGTTCCATCTCGCACATCATAGCATTGACGCAAACACATTTAAGTATTACGGCGCCGCCGCCAAGAATCATCCAGAATAAGACTTCGGAA
The DNA here is from genome assembly GCA_000222875.2 of Periglandula ipomoeae IasaF13. Lineage (NCBI taxonomy): Eukaryota > Fungi > Ascomycota > Sordariomycetes > Hypocreales > Clavicipitaceae > Periglandula > Periglandula ipomoeae. The sequence continues at coordinate 18,719 of AFRD01000061.1, forward strand.
TCGAGATTGCACTCGGGCTTGTAAGGGTATTCATCTTCCAATCAACACCAGGGTAAACTCAGTTCCGACCACGAGCCACTTGTTGCAAGACCCAGACAATCTTTCGCGTTGAGCGACATCCTGGTCCGTGTTTATCGACATACATGTGTGTTCACGGTATCACCTGTGGGAGCGTATTACCACAGTACTCCTGAGACGTCACGGGCAGATGACGGTGATGCACATTAATTACAACACCACCAGCCACACAATTCCGTGGCGTTTGGTCGGAATCTCTGCATGCCTCGACATTGGATACAATCTAGCGAGACAAAAGTCTGCGCCTTTAAAGTACAGCAGCCAGTTATGACAGCATTGTCCCCGTTCTTGACATGGAGAACTATTGATCAATATTGGTATCATAATACCGATCTTGGCATCTCAGCGTCTTCACCCTGGTCGCTCATCGGCAACACCGTTGCAGTAACCTGGTCCTGGCAGAATGGGCCGCAGGGGCCGCAGGGGCCGCACTAGTCGTGGCCTGTAGGAAACATTGTCCTAGAAGGGCTAACTTTTCGAAAACTTCATTTCGATACTGGGTCGGGCTTCGCTCGATTGAATGAGAAAATGACCTCAGCGCGGGCACGCCGTGCTACGGTGAATCGATTCTCGTCTTCTAGCATGAACCCAGACACGTGTCTGACAGAAACCGTCAACGATCTACCCTTCCGCGAGCGATAGATCGAACGCGCCCTGCTGTGATGTGTCCTCAAAATTGATCTACTGCCCCTGGCCGGGAAACCGAAACGCTGCTCTTCAGAGACGCTAGGCTAAGTTCGCTTTTGTTCTCTATGCTTGACCTTGGTCGCTCGTCGCAATTCAAGCCTGCTTGCATCACCAATCTCTCTCCACCAGTCGTCTATCTTCGGCGGCTCCAGTCGCTCCGTTGTGTTTGTGAAATCATTCATCTAATCAGCGACACAAACCAGCTCCAGTACTTGTCGTGTAAGAGATCGGTTCCGCCAGGCTTCCCCGTTGGATATTTGGGAATTCTTCGATTGGTCCCGTCAGGCTCGGGTTGAATGCGACGCTGTCTTGTTTCGTGCTAGGCCTTTTATGGCAGGGTCCACCTCCCTCGAAAGCTCAATTTTGCAACAAAGAAGAGGCACTGGGATTTGGAGATCGCCGCGTGTTAACATGCAGCGGGTGCTTGGCTAAGGTATGCGATGTCAGGTACTGACGACCCGATTGCTAGCTGAAACGCTGCGATATTTCTGTTCGGCTGATCTCACGCCGATGCCTTCCCGCCACGTGGAGTTGGCACGAAGGACGTGCGACAGATACTCTTGGACGCCCAATTTTCGAGGCAGGCTGTTTATTCTATTGACTCGACCATTCTCTAATTAGTCCTACTTTTGTTGATGGGTTGTTCTCGATAACACGTTGCATGCTATTGCAGCAGCGTCCAATGTCTCGAATATGCCGGACATTCGGTGTTATTCGAGCTATGGCCATCTCGCAGATGCTATGGGTTGTGGTTTCTGCGATTGAGCCAATGCATGGCTTGTGAGACTTCCCCCGGTGCCTCACCCGCAGGACCTACCTCTGGTGTGGAGGGCTGAGAAGGGCCGCCAACCGGCCGCCAATGGCATCGTGATGCCTCGTGGTTGCAACCAAGCACTTGAAGCGGGTGGTCTGAGCGCCACCATTAGCAAAAGAACCTGAACAGATGCGGAGTGTGTGTCCGCAAAAGTCTAATTCACATAAGCTCCCTCGGACGGCATATACCTAAGAGATCAGGGGACTGTGGTAATTAAGCTTTTGAACGTCCGGAGATTTGTACAGGGTAGCCGAAATGAATGACGAGGAAATGAGGACGGATTTCGGGCATCAGAATTATCCTTATGTCTTCTGTTACCGACCAAGTCGGCAGTATTCGAACCCAGGTCAACATTGCACGGTGTGAATCCCAGTCGATGTTTCCTTGAATAGCTCTACGATATATCACGTCGACAAAATGCTAGACCACATTGCTCGATAATTGACCAATAAGTGGGATGCTGCAAAGCTGTCAGGGGTGACATCGAAAGCAATATCATCGTCCGACTTTTGTCAGCTTCCCTCATCCAACAATTATTACACTTTATGAGAGCGTGACGATTTCTAATGACATGGGAATTCGAGCGCAACATTTCATCATGCACATAACTCACCGTTACAAGTTTACTAGAAAATGATGCGTTGCTTAGAAATGTGTTCACCTTCTTTTGCAATATATGTATATACAGATATATATGAACGATTCTTGTAAAATGATACTTAAGCACGTACAAAAGTCATTGAAATACATTCCGATATTTAACCAAGCAGGAACAAAATCTACATCAAACACTACTTCAGTTGCTCTTGCACCCACAGTTTGACAAAATGTTCGCGTCGCATTCGCCCGTGTTGCAGCCTGGATCCAGAATTTTTGTAACTGGATGCACTGGGTTCGTCGGGAGCCATGTGTTAGATCAATTCCTCAAAGCAGGTTACCAAGTACGCGGGAGTACTCGCGATGCCGTGAAGAACAAATGGATCGAAGCACACTTTGAGGGGAAATATGGGCCGGGATTGTTCGAGTTTGTGACCATTTCGGATATGATGCGAGAAGGGGCATTTGCCGAAAGCCTTGAAGGTATGTTGTATACGGAAATAAAGCATAGGACTCACAGCTCCGAATGCAACCTTGATGCGTCGTCTATTGCAGGCCCTGTCCACCTTTTACTTCGCCCCATGATCAAAATAATTGATAGATCTGCTCAGGAATTGCCGGGGTAGTTCACACAGCTGCCGACATGTCGTTTGATCCGAACCCAAACAAGGTTATTCCTCCGATGCTCTTGACAACCATGAATCTCATCAAGGCCGCAGCGGCGCAGCCCTCCGTGAAGAGGGTTGTGTTTACCTCGTCTTGTGCTGCGGCTGCGAGCCCCATGCCTGGCAAGTGGCAAACTATTACGAGAGATTCATGGAATGACGGATCAATCGCTGAAGCTTCGGGGCCGCCCCCATATACCCCGGGCCGTGGCTTCTCAGTTTACGCGGCGAGTAAGGCGCAGTGTGAGGGAGGTTTGGCGATGGTACCAGGAGGAGAAACCGGGCTTTGTGCTCAACACAGGTATGCTCCGTGAAGGGATAGGGTGAAAGTCTGACAGTGGCTGATGTGGGAAACTAGTTCTTCATTCGATGAACATGGGATTGAGTTTGGACCCGGCATTTCAGGACCATCCGTCGACGTCTGGGTTGATTGAAGCTCTGTTCAAGGGGGATGTTGATACTGTCGGCGCTGCCGCTCAATGTGAGTTGTGACCTGTCGACGAAGTATTGCAATGGCTCATGATTGATGACATCGTGTTACTGCAGATTTCTATGTCGATGTACAAGATACCGCGCGGATACATGTCGCTGCTTTGCTTCACCCCGATGTAAGCGGCGAGCGCATCTTTGCTTACGCCGGCTCTTATACTTGGAAAATGATTCAAGACGCCCTCATGCAAATGTATCCGGAGAAGGCGGTCAATCGACCGATCGAATCAGCAGCCCTGGAGAGGAGTGAGATTGAACTTGCCGGGAAGGCAGAAGCTTTGCTCAAAGAGATGGGTCAGACGGACGGATGGACATCTTTGATTGACAGCTTGAAGGCGAACACTGCAGATCTAGTCTAGATGTACAACCCCGAGACACCTGGGAGTTGACGTGACAGTCCGTCAATGCTTCCGAGCCGCTGTCATGCACCCGGCCGGCACATGAGCTTTGTACTGCCGGGCTACTCCGGCGCTAATGGAGACGTGTTCATTATATCATTGGAAGAATGTCACGGATACTTTGATTCGAGCAATTATAGGGTATGTGTGCAGCTGAAATGCAGATAGTCTAGACCACGCCAGATAGGATGTCAGTTCAGTATTGGCGAGAACATTCGACGGGTCAATACAGCTTCATTAAGCTGCTGCCATGCGACTGTTTCATTATCCAGAGATTTCATGGATTCAACGACCATCAATTCGAATATCCTATGTGTCAGTACTGCAGCATTAATTTTCGAAGAGCTGGTACGGTATCACGGTGGGGACGTTTTTAATCCGATAGCAAAAGGCACTGAAATACCACAGGGTAGCTACTGGTTTAAACTGCTCCCCCGTAGGCATGCATCCAATTTTGAACAAAAGCGGAAGTCGCCGAATGGTAACCCGCGAAATGGTAACTTGGATTTCGACACCGTCGACTGGTCTGACATAGCTCTGTTTGAGAATATGCAGAGGTGACCAGTCAGACACGGGGATATACGAGCACCCAGATTACGGGATCTTTTCAGGAAGAACTTTTGTGGTAGAAATGGCTTTCATTTGATCACAAGAGCCCAGCTTAACTAGGCTGGTGGCTATCGTAAGCGACCCGTTCCGTAAGCCCCCTGGGGTCAAGAGTGGCCCACCGTCAGCAGTAAAAGTCGCTAGTTGGTGGCGTCGGATAGAAATATATTCCTCTGGCTGAAAAGACTTTGATGGAGGCTCCTTGGATCACTTCAACAACTAGAATGATGAGGTGCACCGGGCCCAGGCACTTTGAGTACTCGTTTCTCACATTGTCGGAAACGACATGCTATTTCCAGGAAGGAGAAAAGTTGATCGCATCGCATAATCGTGTCATGGAAAACGAAAGCAATGGAATAATTCATCTTGTGACTGAGGTGCAAAGTGTGCACATGGCCGGCCACCACTAGACACTTAAGGTTGATTCGACGTCTCATGCACCTCGAATTCTTCACGAAAGGCGCACTGCGGTAAGCAAGAAGCTTAAAATCGAAAATTAGTTTTCAGACCAACTATTTCAATTGGAAATTGGAGTCATGGGACTATGATGAAGCGAACCTCAAGCTGGATTGGTCTAGGTCATGGTCAGCACTAAGACTTTTGTGTACAGCCACATAAGCGACGATTACCGCCCATTACTTTACCCGAGGTATCCGACTATTGTCCTGTCCAATACGGCATCAAGTAGTAGAAGTATGGAAACTTGTAGTCGCCTATCCCTGTACGATGCAAGAAAAAAAAAGAGGACTTCAGCACGTTTTGCCAAGAGATATGGTGCCGATTTCCCGTTCGTCTGCGGAAGCTGTCGAACTGTATGCCGATATGTGGCATGACGGCGGCAATTGGAATAGTCCTAACTCGAATAGCCTTCAATTCTCTTGAAACCTTGCCCAAAGGATAAATTTGAGCGGAGCCTCGCTACAGCGTCTAGAACTTGGTCTAATAGGACAGGCGGACTGGCTTTCCGGCAATCGGGTACGTCTAGCGAAAGCATTTTTGTGCTTATACCAAATGGGCATGGCAGAAGTTCAATTTAGAATACTTTTAATCTATCCTCGTCTTGTGAATCATTCGCCACTTTGCTTTGACTTCTCTAGCAGCACGGTGATTATGAGTTCTCCCTTCCCCAGACTTTTGACTTGCCACAAGGACCTTACATCTTCGAGGACCATGTGATAAGCGGCCTATTAGAACAAAATTCATGAATATCATCATCGACTATGGCGGTCATTCGAAGCGACGACTCAATCGACTGGGTCGAATCGCGTCTCACTGCACGAACTGGCATAAAAAAAGCTAAGGCTTTCTACTATAAGACATCTCACAAGGATACACTATGTGTCGCGATTTCATTACAAGAGGATCCAAGGCAAGTCGGGCCAAATACAACGACAGTCATCGATGAATCACGAAGATGGCTAAAGACAGAGGCAGAGCTCCAGAATCTGGAGTCGCGCAGGAGGATACCGAAGAAATGGATCATTCTGAAAGACCTTCCAGTGACTGGAAGTGGAGAAGTTGATGTGGTTGCCCTTCAAAAGGGACTTGAATCGCCTGGGGCGGAATCAACAGACGGAGAGTCGAGGGAACTGTTGATCTACCGCATTATTGCGGAGGTCCTGCAAGTCGACGCTGCGCAACTGGACCGGTCGGCGTCTTTTATCCGTTTGGGAGGAGACTCCATCACGGCAATTGAAGTCATGTCTAGGTTTATGACGGCTAACATCAAAGTGTCCGTGAGCGATATCCTGGGTGTCAATCAAATATCCCAACTGCCGCGACTGGCAGAGAAATTTTCCTCATCAGCGAAACGAAAGGCGAGTCAGTATGAGGAAAGCGTGGAAATGATGACGGAAGAGCAAAATGGCTATCAGAATGACTTCTCATTCGAGCCTGGAAAATCTCTTGAGTCTGGTCATATTCGACTTGACAAACTCATGGATGATATACACGCCAAAGAAAATGTCAATGTGCAAGATGTCTATCCCTGCACACCAGTGCAGGATGGTATGCTGCTAAGTCAACTGCGGATGAACAACGTATACGTCATCGACTCTACTTTCATCGCGCGCAAGAGGCAACGATCTCATCATCTCTCAGCAGAAATCATGGAAGCGGCTTGGTCAGAAGTTGTGTTGCGGCACTCGGCGCTTCGGACTGTCTTTGTCCCAAGCTGACGGGATGAGTCGGCATTTGAACAAGTGGTGCTTGATAGAGTGTCTCCTGAAGTCGAGAGAATGGGAACTTGTGAAACCCTAGAGGAAGCAGTCACAGCCGTAAAGAGGGCCGGGAAGCATGACTTTGCCTCGGAGAAGCCGCAACATCGACTCTTAGTTTGCGAGACCAGAGAAGAAGGACTGATTTGCCGACTTCAGATCACGCATGCTATTGTTGACGGTGTTTCCGTCGCAATCATGCTCAGAGATTTACAATTAGCTTACTCCAAGGAGTTGCAGACATGCGACGACGACAAGCAGTTCAGTCGCTATGTTTCGTATTTACAGAAGCAGGTCCCGCAACATGGCACTACTACACTCAGCCTGGACTTTTGGCTAACATATACGCATGGTCTAACGAGCTGTCATTTTCCTCAACTCGCGGACAGCCAAGATACTTCAATGTTCTTGACTCAACCCGTAGACTTTGACACTGAAAAGACACGACTCTTCTGTCGAGAACAAGGCGTCACGTTTGCGACATTAATTCAGGTGGCTTGGGGTGTGGTCCTTCAGGGATACACTTTGAGTGACGATGTTTGCTTCGGTTACGTATCTTCCGGTCGCGACGCACCAATTCAGGGACTCCATAATACCGTTGGGCTGCTCATGAATATGCTCATTCGCCGGATTACGAGCTCTGGTTCGGATACCTTCAAAGATATTCTGAAGCGTGCGCAGAATGAGCTTGGCCCAGCTCTGAAGCATCAATTTATACCATTGAACTCCATATTACATGCGAAGGGCATCAAGGAAGGACTCTTCAATACCTTTGTTTCTGTTATATACCCCCCTTTTGCAATGCATCGTCCAAGCGCTATAGATATAGATATCCTGTCCAACAGTGCTCCTACAGAGGTATGAATGTCGGCGCTGTATGCTTCAAAGCCTTCCACTTCTAACAGCCTCACAGTATGATGTTGCGGTAACTCTCGACATGACGAAGAAAACTCCGCTCTTATATATGGACTATTACACGTCGAAACTCTCTCCACAAGACGGTTTGCGATTATCTCAAGCTTTCCAGGAAGTATTGGATATGATCGTCTGCGCCCCCGAAACCCTCGTTAGTGGAGTTAGCGTTGTTAGTGAGGTCGAACTTAGATCAAAACTCGACGCTTTTGATTCACTCCCAGCGCCCGAGGCTCATTGCACCCATTGGCTGATTGAGGAACAAATACAATACCGACAGCATAGCCAAGCAGTCGAATCTTGGGATAGAAACTTGACATATGGAGAGCTGGGCATGTTTGCGCAGAGACTCTCACTTCACTTACAAAGGCTCGGAGTCGGGCCTGAAGTCATCGTCGCGTTGTGTTTCCCCAAGTCGACTTGGGCTGTTGTATCAATGTTGGCTTGCCAAATAGCAGGTGGTGCTTTCGTTCCGCTGGACCCTGCGGCTCCGTTGGCACGCAAAAAAACTATGCTGGCGAAGGTTAACGCGAAGATCTTGCTTGGTTCAACCGAGTGCATCGCACAATTTGAAGGAAGCGGGCTTGCTACATTGGCCATTGATGAGCAGAGGCTGAGAGATATGCCTTGTCCTGAGTCTGCAGTGACCTCAGCGGTTGCGCCTAACAACATCTGCTACGCAATATTCACATCAGGAAGCACTGGAGAGCCCAAAGCGGTCGTGCTTGAGCACCATAGTATTTGTACATCGAGCGAGGCTTACGGAAAGGAAACCGGGATTGGGCCGGAAACAAGGGTTTTCCAGTTTTCTGCCTACACCTTCGACATAGGAGTTCTAGATGTTTTGATTACACTTATGCGAGGAGGCACTGTGTGCATACCATCCGACCATGCTCGGACGAACAATCTGGCAGGTGCTGTCGCAGCCTCAAAGGCAAACTGGATGTTTCTCACCCCAACGGTTGCAGATCTTTTGTCCCCACAGGATATTTCAGGAGTCAAGACATTAGGTCTAGGAGGCGAAGCAATCAGCCAAGCATCGATTGAGCGTTGGAGTGGTGTTCAAAACCTTTATGGATTATACGGACCAGCAGAAGCCTCAGGATGGTGCGCACTGAACAGATGCTTAAAGCAAACCAGATCAGCCACAAACATCGGGAACCCCCTTTCAAGCGCCTTCTGGATCGTTGATCCTGAGCTTCCAAGGAGACTCGTACCTTGTGGCGTTGTTGGCGAACTCATGCTTCAAGGACCATTGCTGGGTCGCGAGTATCTTGGCGCCAATGATGCAGCTACACAAAACTGGATAACCAACATCGACAGATTACCGCCAGATGTCCCCAAAGTGAAGTCATATCTTACCGGTGATCTGGTTCTGTCGAATTCCGATGGATCCTTTACCTATATTGGCCGAAAAGATTCCCAGGTCAAGATCAATGGGCAGAGAACAGAGCTACGAGAGATCGAATCCAAATTGCTGGAATTTTTGCCTGCAAATATGAGAGGTATCGTTGAGATGATATCGAAAGAATGCTCGAAACCTTGTCTGGTAGCCATTTTATGGTATACTACAGGATCAGAAACAAACGCAGCCAAGCCACAATTACTATCGAAATTCTCCACTGAGCAGGAAGCCTTCATTGTTGCATTGCGATCGAGTCTGCCAAACGAACTTCCGATATATATGGTTCCTTCAGTATTTCTCATATGCTTAGGTCGTCCAAAGCGCACAGTGTCTGACAAAATCAGCCGACGCGAACTGGTCTCGCTTGTTCAAAGATCACATTTGCTGGGGACGGATGCGGAAGAAGCCTGGCTACAAAGCGACGGAACTCCCTTAACTGCCATGGAGACAAGGTTGCAGGCACTTTGGAGCAGGGTTCTGGAAATTTCAGCGAGAACTATCAGTAAAGAAAGCAGCTTCTTAAGAATCGGCGGAGATTCACTTACTGCAATCCGCCTTGTCAACAACGCCCGCGGTGAGGGTATTCATCTGACTGTAGCCTCCGTCTTCGACAACCCAAAGCTCGCGGACATGGCCGAATCGGCTGTGCTCGTGGATCTTCCGAGTGATGAACTCGTCACACCGTTTGAACTCCTACCTGTCAATTCCGATGTCCACTTCCTGCAGCAGGAGGTACAAAGATACTGTAACCTGAAGCCTTCCGATATAATTGAAGATATATATCCGTCGACCAGCCTGCAAGAAGGCCTGATGGCGCTCTCTGCTAAGGTCCCTGGATCATATGTTGGTAAGATGGTCTACCGCTTGGCAGCCGATTGCGAAGTGTCGCGCTTCCAGACAGCTTGGGAAAAGACTATGAAAATGTGCGCGGTACTAAGAACTCGACTATTCATATCGGAAGGCGTAACCTTTCAAGCTGTTCTGTCCGAAGATTTCGAGTTCGAAACGAAAATCGTCTCAAAAAAGCAGGATGTTGTTAAAGAGTTGCGACATATCGAGATGGGATACGGTTCGAAACTTTCTCGGTGCATTTTATTCAGTGTTGGGGAAGACAAATATTTTGTTTGGCTTTGTCACCATGCGATCTGCGACGGATGGACAATTTATATGGTCATGGGTGCCTTGGAGAAGTTCTACCATGGAACCGGTGAACTTCAAATGAAGCCATTTTCGAATTTTGTAAAGCATTCCATCAATCAGAATACCAGCGCAGCTGTGGACTTCTGGCGAACCCATCTTCATGGAACTTCAAAAGCAGATTTCCCATCCACGACGGCCGATTTGAGCAGCTCTTCTAGATGCAGCGCGACAATGAGGACGACGATATCCTTGACGGAATCTGCGCAAACGAGCATTACCAGAGCCACCATGCTATCGGCAGCATGGGGCCTTGTCCTTTCCAAATATTGTGATCAGAATGATATTTGCTTTGGAATAACCGTTTCTGGTCGAAATGCTCCCGTCGCGAGTATTGACCAAATCTCTGGACCAACGATTGCAACAGTCCCAATGAGACTGAAGGTGGATCAAAATGAGTCACTTCTAGCGCTGTTGAATGATGTCCAACGCTACACAATGGACATTGTTCCACATGAGCAATACGGTGTTCATAATATTGCCAGATTGGGACGAGAGGTTGCAGAAGTCTGCGACTTCAACAGTTTACTGGTGATCCAACCGAGCGAATTTGATATTCGAGGAGGTGACGGGAGACCATGGTACGAAGAAAAGTCACTGGCAGAAGAATCGATGGACCAGTACTTCAACTATCCTCTCGTTGTTCTTTGTAATCTTCGAAAAAAAGATGTCGTCCTGGAGATGTACTACGACTCCAATGTTTTGAGTGAGCTACAGGTCTCAACGATTTCCCATCATCTCAAAACCCTTCTACAACAGTTCCAGAATCCGGGCAACGTTGTATTGGGAGATCTGAGCCTTGTCGGCGAGTGGGATGAGAACCATGCTGTTGCTTCGCAAACAATACAGCCTGTGCAAAAGTCATGTACGCATTGGATGATACGCAAGCAGATCGACCGTCAACCGGACGCCGTGGTCGTGACATCCTGGGATGGCGACTTATCGTACAGTCAGCTGGGCGAGAAAGCATCTGCCGTAGCCTCTTTACTACTTTAAAAGGGTGTCCAACAAGAAGTACTTGTGCCCATCTGCTTCGAGAAGTCGAAATGGGCCGCGGTTGCTATGGTGGCTATTCAGATGGCAGGGGGTGCTTTTGTGCCCTTAGATCCCGCGGCGCCATACGCTCGACTAGCAGCCATTCTGTCAGACACAGATGCGGCGCTAGTTTTGTCGTCAGCTCAACAACAAGAACTCTTCCATGGCATGAACGTGGATGTTCTAGTGATTGACCAAAACACAACCGGCGCAGATGGAAGGTTGAATAGGCCTGTCGACGAGCCCATCACATCTTCGCCGACCACGGCTAGTTTTGTGGTATTCACTTCCGGAAGCTCAGGAACTCCGAAAGGAATGATCATGTCGCATGAAGCTGTGTGCTCTACCTCCGAGGCTTATGGAGTTGAGCTGGGTATCGGGCCTGGCACCCGCGTATTCCAATTCTCGTCTTATACCTTCGACGTTGGCGTCCTGGATGTTCTGGTTACGTTGATGCGAGGCGGCACAGTATGCTCACCTTCCGAAAGCGAACGCTTAAGCGACCTAGCAGGATTGATCAATAGGATGAAAGCTGACTGGATATTTCTGACTCCTACAGTGGCTGACTTATTATCTCCAAGCGATATGCCGACACTGAAAGTTGTGGCTCTGGGTGGTGAAGCCATCAACCAAAAGACAGCAGACCGTTGGAAGACCTCTGTGCATCTCCATGGTCTTTATGGCCCAGCAGAGGCCTCAATCTGCGCCTGGAATCCTTCCTTAGGAAAAACCGGCAATTCGAGGAACATTGGCCGACCACTGTCGAGCGCATTTTGGGTGATTGAACCTAGTGGTCAGCCGAAGCTTAGCCCACTGGGTTGCATCGGCGAGCTGGTGATAGAAGGGCCGCTTCTCTCGACAGGATACCTACGGGATTATGAGAACAGCACCCACAGGTTTATTAGTGCCGATTGGCTTCCAGGCGGAGGTTCTGGCCGGAGAGCATATCGATCGGGAGATTTAGTTCGGCGTAATCATGATGAAACATTCGATTACATTGGGCGTATGGACAATCAGATCAAACTTCATGGCCAAAGAATTGAGCTTGAAGAGGTCGAATTCCATGTCACCCAGGGTGTCCCTGGAGACATGAGTGGCATTGTTGCCGTCATCAAAGAACCATCTACTGGCAACGACATATTGTCCGCAATTCTGTGGTATACGGCCGGGGTCAATTCCAAAGTACATCCGTTCCAAATGGTGAAAGAGGGGGATTCGAAGCTCAGCTCTGTTCTTGTAAGTCTGAGAGCACATCTGACGTCGAATCTCTCTGCAGCGATGGTACTTGCGCTCTACTTCGTCTTCCACGGCACTCCTGAGCAACTGTCGTCTGGCAAAGTAAACCGCAAAAAGCTTACCGCCAAGGTTGAATCAACTTCCCAGGACGATAGGCTGCGTTTCATGGTGGGCAAGGATTTTGAGCCGCCACGAACTGAAACAGAACGACAGCTACAGTCACTGTGGTCCGTTGTTCTTGGAATGCCGGCGGAAGCAATCAGGCGATCGGACAGTTTCTTACATATAGGCGGCGATTCAATTGCAGCCATCCGGCTCGTAAGCTTATTGAGCAAGTCTAACTTCTCATTGACTGTGCGCGACGTGTTTCGGACTCCAAAGCTGTCAGATATGGCCTTGCAATTGATGATCAACGAAAACCCGGCAAATATGTCAGAGTACGTACCTTTTGGCCTGCTCGAGACGAGTAATATGTCGCAACCAGTGCACAGCGCTCTTACTCAGTGCTATCTGTCAGATACTACCAGTATTGAAGACATTTACCCTTGCACCAAACTGCAAGAAGGGCTGATGGCTCTCAGTATAAAGAGTCCAGGCACTTATACGGCAATTCAGGCTTTCCGACTTCCCGATCGAATCGACATTGACCGGTTCAAGTTCGCGTGGACCCAAACAGTCAAGTCAATCGCTATCCTGCGTACAAGAATCGTGCTTCTCGGGGATGTTGCTCATCAAGTTGTCTTGTCTGAAGATCTAGACTGGCACGAAATACCAAACGAAAGTCTCGAAGAAGCTGCGCGACGTCTTGGGGGCATCCCAGTACAGTACGGTTTGCCGCTGTCGAGGTACACTGTTATATCTGGATGTTATTTTATTTGGACAATCCATCATGCTTTATTCGATGGGTTCTCCATGGCAATGATGCTGGATACCGTAATGGCTGCATATCATGGCAACGAGATACCCGCCTTCGAGCCGTTTTCGACATTCATCAATCACACGCATCGTTCTTGTGGCGATTCTTCGTCAAAATACTGGGCAAAGCAGTTGGAAGGCGCTCATCGTGCAGCATTCCCGGATTCAGACCTTGGACAACACACACGCAAGACAAAGCAGATGATGGCCTTACAGAAAAGGGTGGCTTACCCAACGAAATCTCGTTCGGAGATCACCCAGGCGACGATATTTCGCGCCGCCTGGGCTATTGTACTGGCACGATACACGGACTCAAAAGATTTATGCTTCGGTGCCACTGTTTCAGGTCGCCAGGTGGCAGTCAAAAACTTGGAAATGATTGCAGGGCCAACTATTGCTACTGTGCCTATACGAATTCAAATCGACGGAGCCGTTTCAGTCACGGACTTTTTGCGCAGAGTTCAAGACCACGCCCTAGATATGGTTCCCCATGAGCAATTTGGCTTGCAAAACATTTCGAGGCTCCATGAGGACGCTATGGAAGCATGCCGCTTCTCTAGTCTGATCGCAATCCAGCCGATGAAGCACTTTAAACGTTCAAGGGTTGAGGAAAACGCGATTATGTCGCCGGTTACGTCAGAAGAGCTATGCCTCAACGACATAATGTCGAGCTATTTCTCCTACCCCTTGGTTCTCCAAGTCAACATAGATGAAGACGACGTTGGATTCGACGTGACGTATGACGCCAACTTAATTGCTACTTCTCAAATCGAGGTATTGCTACAACATCTGAGTCATGTAGCCCATCAGCTCCTGAAGGAGGACAACACCCCTTTGAGCGACATTTCGATCGCCTCAGAGCTCGACTTGGGACGAGCGATCAGGTGGAATCAGGAAGACTTATCACCCCAAGAATATTTGATCCATGACCTGATCTTGTCGCAAGCAGACAGAAGTCCACACGACCAGGCCATCTACTCGACGGAACGAACCATGCAATACCAAGAGTTGGATATCTTGTCTGCAAGACTAGGAAACCGTCTTTCCGAGATGGGCGTCGGGCCTGGAACTATAGTACCATTCTGTTTCCCGAAGTCCATATGGGCTATAGTGTCTATGCTGGCAATTCTGAAGGCTGGTGGCGCGATGATGCCTCTAGATCCGTCTCATCCAGTGAGACACCGTCAAAACCTGGTCTTCAAAGCTAAAGCAAGTGTCGTGTTAGTATCTCCAGCAACAAAAGCTCTCTGTCAAGATATATTGGCCCAGGTAATCACAATATCGGCTAAATCTCCTATTTTTGCCGCTCAACCAGAAATAGGCTCTATTAACGCCAGACCAATCCCTTCGGATCCTGCCTATGTCATATTCTCCTCCGGATCGACGGGAACTCCGAAAGGCATCGTGGTATCCCATCGAGCATTTGCATCAAGTATTCGTGCCCATGACACTCGTTTTGGCCTCAGTAAAGCATCTAGGGTGTTGCAGTTCTCCAATTTTGTTTTCGACGTCAGCGTCAGCGATATACTCAGTACCTTGGCGTTGGGTGGGACGATCTGCATGCCGAATGAAGTGGAAAGGTTGCACCAAACAGCCGATTTTATCGAGGAGGCTAGAGCTAATTTTGCCGTCCTGACGCCATCTTTCTTGAGAACCCTTTCACCAGATCAAGTCCCCAGCTTTAAGACACTTGTTGCTGGCGGCGAAGCCATGACAAATTCCATTCTCGAGCGTTGGGTTGGGCGATTGAACCTGATTAACGCATATGGACCTGCTGAAGCCTCTGTCTTTGCTTCTTCATACTCGTTTGCCTCGCTCAGCGCTCGCGCAGCTACCATCGGCAAAGGTATCGGGAACTCGACATGGATAGTTGACGTGGACAATCCTCATAAGCTGGCTCCTATTCATTGTGTCGGAGAGTTGGTTTTACAAGGGTCTGCGATTGCGGACGGATATCTCGATAATCCAGAGAGAACAAGAGAGGCTTTCATGGATACTGTCCGGTTCTTGCCCTCAGACATCGTCAACAAAGCGCCACATTTCTATAGGACTGGCGATTTGGTCAAATACGATGAGAATGGTCAGCTTATTTTCGTCGGAAGACGAGACGTGCAAGTTAAAATTAGAGGCCAAAGAGTGGACTTGGGAGACATTGAGTACCAAATTACCCGAAATGAGCCCCATATCGCCCAAGCTGTGGTTGAAGTTGTCCATCACGCATCATCGGATGCGCTGATGGCATTTGTGTGCTTCCACCACGATCAGCAAAACCATATTGGCGATCATAATCAGAAACATGCTTTAGCACACAGTGAGACTTTCCGCTCGCTTCTTGCGAAGCTGGAACTTGTTCTTCCAAGCCATATGATCCCGAAATATATGATAACAATAGACTATATGCCCAGAACGGGTTCGGGCAAGATTGATCGAGCTTTTCTGCGGCATCAAGGCCAAGCGATTTCTACCGATGAGCTCCTGAAGTTCTTGGTAAGCCGTCCCGCGGTCTTTCGTTCTTGTTCTGACGAAACGGAGACTTTCGTGCGAAGGCTGTGGGCAGAAACTCTGAACCTTAGGGAGGAGTCTATTAGTGTTGACGACAATTTCTACGATTTGGGAGGCGACTCGATACGCATAGTTTCCCTGAATAAGCGGCTATTGTCGCACTTTAACGTGCAGCTCGGCATCTCTGATGAACAGCAAGAGTACCACGGTTCTTGGAATGTCCGACTTCATAAAGCAATCAACGAGTTCGAGTCAACCAAGACAGCCGAGAGTTCTTGAGGCTCAAGCAATTGATCTGGCCGAGGAGATCTCCGATATCCTCTCTGATCTCAACTTCGACAAAGTCATTCGTGCGGATCAAGACACGAAGCCAACGAGAGATACAGAGATAGCCTTCCTGACGGGCGCAACTGGATATCTCTGAACCCAGATCCTCAAGAATTTGCTGCAGAGCCTTCATGTCCAGAGGGTGATCGTCATGGTGCGAGCCGAGACCTCCCGACATGGCTTAGACAGAATTATACGAACCGCACGTATCGCAGGCTGGTGGAGTGATCAATGGCTAGATCAAATCGAAGTCTGGGTAGGCGATCTCTCGAAGTCGAATCTAGGACTCTCTCCGGAGCACTGGTCACGATTATGTGGCCTATCTGATGAAGGTAAAAACATTACTTCCATCATTCACAACGGCGCTACGGTCAATTGGAACGCAGATTACCACACCCTGCGAAAAACAAATGTCCAGTCTACAATCGATCTACTCAATGCTTATCACAAATCACCAGAGCAGCCGAAGTTTGTGTTTGTATCCGGCGGCACGAAAGTAGATCTCAACGCCGATTCTGCCATCATATCAAAGAAAATGGCAACGCAGATTGGTTATGTGCAGTCCAAGTACGTGGCAGAAAGCGTGGTGTATAACACGGCACGCAGGATGGATGCTGCAAACAATCGCGTCTCTGTCGTAAAGCCTGGCATCATCATAGGCACATCTTCAGAAGGCGTGGCGAACGTCGACAACTTTATCTGGCGACTGGTGTCAACTGCGGCGATGATAGGACTCTACCCGACAGAATCAAGAGATACGTGGATATGCATGGCTGATGTTGACGTCGTGTCCGCTTCCATCATTCAGCAACTCGTGACTCCAAACTCGGATGCATTTGTCGACGTTGATAAGGGCATCACATCTACCAAATTCTGGCAGACTATCAATGCGGAATTGGAGACTCCTTGCGAGCCAACGACATGGGAAGAATGGAAAGACAAGGCATTGGTGCAGATGAATGAGATTGGCGAAGCTCATCCGCTGTGGCCAGTACAACACTTCATTGGCGCACTAGGTTCCGCGAACTCACACTCCGACAGTCCGTCAGTAGACATTAATCTCCAACGTGCGATCAGAGAGAATGTCAAGTATTTGAAACGCATCGGATACCTACAACTGTCAGATTGGTCTGAGTCCGCTCAGGAACCGGTACTGAGTCGATCAACTGCGGCGAGGCCGACGTATTAAAGACAAGGTTAGCATATATCAAGGCTGGGGTTCGCACAAAAATTTGAAGTCCGTACTCCATAGTTTCCACATATTCAATAGATCGGTATTTAGAATTCACTGCGAAAATATGTTTCCATTTCATCCAACAGTAATTCGGAGCGATGGCGAATATTCTCTCGGTGAACCTTCGGTGGTGGCAAACGACTGCGCTATCTTAATTTTTTTTTCTTCCTTGCAGTCCATCAGGACCGTTCGTATTGAAGTTCATCAATGCGACAGGTGAGACCACATCCTGCAGATTATGCAAACTGGGATTGAGTGTATTGTCGCCAAGCCTGGACAAAGATTTACATAAGCACATCAGGTGTTACCCGAGATGTCAGTAACCGAATCACGCACGCAGTAGAACGGAATCATATAGTTCTCCCTGGACCATATCACAGTCAGAGTGCTGCCATAAATTGTGGCGCGTGAGAATTTAGCACCGCAGCCAGCCGGCAACCTCGCGTCATTGAAAAAGGTGGCGTTCAATGCTTTTCGGATCACTGTTGCCCTCCCGAGCTAAACCCTTTTTTTGTTTTATTTCTCCTATCCTCCGCCGAAGCTATTGAATTCTATAACGGGCTCGTAAAGCAGCGAATCAAGTCAGTCGAGGCATTCGATGGTCTTGCTTCCGAATTTAGCGAAAACGGTCCAAGACATTTGCCTGGATTTTTGCCAAGTCTTTGAAACGGTTGGTTGTGTTGTATTCTGTCTGAAACTCAATCTCGGCTTGTATCAACGCTATTAGCCACGCGGCTCCGGGTGGAAGGATTGACGGAAAAGAGAGGTAGCAAGCAGGGGAACGTCCCACGGGAACTCCCTCGGAATGAAAGTTGGCGCAAAAGTCTCCGACAGGAAACATATAAATCCGCAGTTGACGCTGACGAGTCTCATTGGTGTAAGAATTTAGCAAAAACAGAGTCGCGGATAGTCATGGGTTATTCGTGCCAAGCAGAAGCCAGGGCTGGCATCATCGTTCCAGAGCTGATAGTTTGAGTATTTTCTTTCGTCGCAGCCTTCGGTCCGAGATTCCACCACCCTCATCAGAGTCAGAGGGTCAGCTCGCTAGTGATTACCGCGCTGGGCAACGAGACAAGGCGGTGTTGGCCTGATGAGTGTGGCTGCCGTCGGATGGCAGCGATGTTGGGACTACGCAGCAATTAGATCCAAGCCTGGCTTCAGCCATTTCTTGTTCCCCAACCTGCGGTCTTGGTCTTGCCCCTGTTCAGCACGGCGCACATCCGGGCTGGTCTCATAAGACTGAATAAGCCGTCGTCATTGGCAATGATTTGCAAAATCCCCTTTTCCCTTTTCCAGTTACCAAGGGATCTAACACCCTAGCTCCACCACGGAGCCGGGATGGAGATAGCCACATGGATCATCACCGGCTGCAGGGTTCCCAATCGGGCCCCCTTCTTCTCTCCACAGACTGTTTCTGTCATCCGACAGCATTTGTTGCGTGGCTCTTGGCCCTTGAGAAGAAGGGAAAAGACCATCTTGGTATCAGCCTTCCTCTTGCCTGATCGGGTTGACAACTTATTCCCGTTTAGTGTTTCAATTGTGCCACTCGCGATGGTCACTCAAACGGGTCATGAGGCCGTGCAAGTAATATGTAAACCAAGCTCATTCAGTCGTTTGTCTGGTTATCGCTGAGACACTGCCGTGTTATTCCGTGATTTTGGTTGAAAGCCGCGTCGACAAAAAGCTCAATCAGTAGTCGTTGGGGTGGAACTACTAGTGGGTTTCTTTGTGCTTGTCTCGCCCGAAATCACTCTTTTTGCTCCGAGTAGACGCCATCTTGGCAGTCGAGTTATTGACTCCAGTTCGTTCCACTTTGCAGCTTTGGATGACTCGCGACGCAGGCAGCAATGCCCAACAAACACAGCTACTTTGTCCCATTTGAGCACACAATCAGCATGTGGGCTTGGCTGGGTTGGGGGACTCCGTAAAATGCAAAAAATGGAACGATCTGTGTAGCAGCGGTAATAGCCGCATCATGTTGAATGATCTCGCTGCGTGGCCCCCCACACACATACCAAACTCATCTAGTGCTGCCGGCTAAATGCAACAGGCATTGGCAAGGGCTGGTAAATAGAGAAGTGCGTCCGAGTGTAAGTTAGTGGCAGGATTCGATATCGTGTATTCAGTGGTTTAGCCCACCCCTCAAAAGTCAACGTGGCTATTCTATTGTCTGTCCTCCTGTAAATGGTTACTGTACCGTTTTCCGACATGCAACCTCTAAATGCCTCCCCTTCTCCCTCCCCCTGATAGGGTATCAAGCCCGACGCCACTCTATATCAGATGGTTTGCAAATAGTACTCGTACAAGATTAACGCCATGACGCCTCCAGCTGCAGCTCCAGCTCTAGATAAGTGCGAGTGTTTTATGGAAGTATTGTACGGAGAACCGCCGTACAGTTACAGTGCCCTTTCGAACCCTCCCCCAATCTCTCCCAAGAAGTAGCTTTGCGGGACTGCCAAGACACAAAGCCTCTCGTGTTGGCAGTTTTGGGATCTTGTGTAAACGAAGTACGGCTGACATACCCGTAAAAGACCGGTCGGCCACTTTGAGTCGTTCAGCTCAAGTGGGAACCATCAAGCGCACCCTGGCCAGACTTTGAATGTTTGTATGTTTGTATGCCATTAGCTCAAGATCCGCAAAAGCAAGAGAAGACGCAATGCTAGACTAGGCTCTTCACTAGACTGATCGTCCCGGGGAGACATAGTGTCCAATCAAGTGGTTGTGCTCTGGCGTCACAGTGCTGCTCAGATCATATCCGTCTGTCGACATCGAAGCATGCATCGCCATCTGCGAATACTGTCCCACCCGGCCGTCGCGGCCAGGATGCACACCGGCCGTTTCAGTATGAATGCCATTGCCGCTCATGTCCACATCCATGCCGCCGGGGATATTCGCCGTCACTGACGGCATGTCGTGGAAGCCAGCTGGGTTGACAACTGACTCGGACTGGTGTGTTACAGCAACGTAGGGTCCGGCAGGGTGTTGTTGATGTAGCTGCAAGGCGGCCGGCAATATCGCCGGAGATTGACTATACATAGCCGAACTTGGACCGTGATAGAACAATTGAGGTGGAGTCAGAGGTCGCAAGCTTGCTCCTGCATCGGGATACTGCGTTTGCGCTCCCTGTCGTCGGTCGATAGTCCACTCCGAGTTGAAGCCTTCGATGGAGCGCGGTACCTGCTGTGCTGGCTGCATAGCCCCATATGGTCCGTACTCGAGGCCAATGTTTCCAGAAACCTTGAACTGGTTCATATCTCGTTCCGAATCGTGCTGTGGGCTCTGTGCATGAGCGTCGAGCGATAATCTGTGTCGATATGGAGCCGGACACCTCTCCTTAACAGGGGGCTCGAGTTTGCCTTCGAATTTGGACATATCCCCGGTGCCCGATCCCAGTACTATCAAAAAACGTATCAGGAACGGAAGATTCTCAAGATGTCCGGCCTCAAGCGTTTTTCGAGCGGCTATGCTTGTCTGGGTATCCCATTGCAATGCGTGTCGCTCCAGCTCTGGCCATGCCTTCTCCCACATAGCGGACACCTGGGATTGTCGTAGAAGATTGCGTAGTCTGGTCGAGTAGCTCCAACGGCCGCCATTGGACCCTTCCTCGAAATGCTTGACAATATGTCCAGAGTACTCCTTCAGCGTAGTTATGGTATCTTCTTCCGAGGGTGCTTCAAAAACTCTGGTGCAGTTTTCGAAACCGCAGGCAAAGACGGTCTGGGGACACACTTTGACCATGGCTTCGTCGACATTCATATGCGAGCGGCCATGGGCTGTGCGAAGGTGTGTTTGATAGGCGCTTTGCCAGTCGTAGGCCATCTTGCATCCTGGATGTTGGCAAAACCAGACGGCGTTCTTGTTGTGGAAGTTTTCGATGTGCCGTCTGAGGTCGTTACGGCGCGTGCAGGTCTTTCGAATGTTTTCCTCAGCGCAGAATCCACAAGCGTAGTCTAATCTTTGTGGAGCAGAAGGTAGCGTTGTGCTGCGATCTGATGTTGATTGTCGGCGTGACCTTTGTGAAGAGTGATTGCTGGAGAGCGTACGCCTTGCGTTTGGGGCTTGTGTTGGATAACCGACGCCATGATTCAACCCTACTGCTTGGGATTGTATGCTGTCTGCTCGGAATTGTTGAGGGAAAGCAGCATCCGGCAGGTGGCTATGGGCTTTTCAGAGAAGAGTTAGCCGCTCACGTCGTTCTTGGGAAGGGGGGAGAATCTGGTTGCTGCGCGTGCTCGTACCTGAAGGGCTAGAAGACGCTTCTTCTTCAAGCAGTCGATTGATCTCTTCTCTGCTGTATCTTTCCAGCAAGTGTCGGATGATCATACGAGGATTATGGCCTTGAATGGAAGGTGAGATAGCTAATGGGCTCTCCAGTTCCGACTCTGGGGTCATCATGCAAGACGGGCTAGAGGCAGAGGACATGGCTATGAGCTGCTGTGAATACTGTCTGAGGATCTGGAGTTGCAACTGGGTTCAAAACAGGGTCTTTAAAGCAGCAGGACCGGAGAAGTCCCGCGCTTCGCAGAGACTACAAGATGGAGACCCGAGGAGGATAGTAAGCACCTATAATTGGCTCTTCTTGTACACCATATATATATCAAGGAACGGTGGCGTAATAGCGGGAACAAAGCCTTTCAGTAACACACTGATGGTAAAGATGATGAAAATGGTCGAATACTGTCGTAATCGAGGGCTGATAGTGGGGGTAATTGTCAAGGTCAGAAATCCGGGTGATGACGGAGTCTTGGTAGATGTGGCTGAGTAGAGCTGTCAACGAGGCAATTGTGTCGTGGCAGGGACTTACAAGCCGTCCTTAGCTCATTGTTTTCAAAGAGATTGGGAGGGCAGTGGACAAGATACAAATAATTATTGAGGTGGTGGTTAGTGGAAGTTAGAATTGGGGGAAAGTCAAGTGTCTTTATGGCTTGGGGCGTGGCTTTGGATCGGATGAGCTCCAGCCTCTTATACAAATACATGTCTGAAGGAGACGTCAGCTCCTGGAGGGCTGTCACTCCCTGACAATTCTACGGCAAGGACAGCTACTGTCTATGGGGCACCCTCTTAGGTAGGTATCAAAGTCATATAACCCAGATGCTAAGGTACGGCATCCATCCGGATGTGGTGGTGACAAACTCGTCAGCGAGGCTCAAGGGCTGTCCCGTGCGGCGGCGTGGGCGCCCTGAAGCATCGGGTTTAACTGAGAGTGGAGAAGGGGATTACAGGCCCTTGCCTGGACAGGCCAAGGACAGACGGCATAGCGGGCTTTTTTTGGACAAGCGCGTCTTTGCTTTGGGCTTGAGGCGTGGAAGTGTGACGATGAAACTGGGTGAATGGGTGAGCCATGCAAAACCCGTACTACTGGGTGCTCTCTACAGATTATCGAGGGTTGAGTGGTGGTTGGCCTGGCGTGGGATGAGAGACTAAAAGCCAACACTACAACTGGATTGGCTTGACAATCCCCAGACTCGGTTTAGCACTGGCTTGGAGGACTGCGTTGGGGCCAAGCCTAGTTTTCACGAACAAGGGGGGGTGTAGCAAAGCCCACCCCCAGGAGCCCAGCGGACTGGGTCCCGAAAGAGGGAGAGTATTCTCCGTGTAAGCCGGCTCTCGATGCTAGTTGGAAGGGAGTGTTGTGCTGGAGCAGAGCAAGGCAAGTTTACCAAGAAGGAAACACAGCCATCACCACTCCTGCTTTTATCTCCCTTAGTCAATCAAGCCGGTTTCGATTCTCCTCTCTATCCACAAGAAGAGCATTCAAGGCAGGCAGCCTGACTGTGACAGGCAAAGAAGCGGCGTTCGTGGCGTCTAGCCTTGCTACTCTCTGTCTTCTGCCTCTGGCTTTTAAGAATAGAGACATAGGGGACAAGAAGATGCAGTACATACATGCACGAGAGACATGGCAGACACATAAGGATGCCGTAGCACTGAGCCAACGTCGGATATGAGATTGACCAAGACCTTAACCCCATAATGCTCCACTTGACAGGGCAATCGGGCGCGCCAGCTCTCTCAGCTTAGCTAAAACACTCTTTTGACAAGTGGAATTCTCCGTCCCTGGAAGTCAACAACGGATGGATATGCAGACATACAATGCAGAGAGGGAGTAATGACAGCGTAGTGTTCATGTTAAGTCGCACTCGTAATAGCTGTCGTCATGTTCGTGCTGGCCGTGTCCTCCAGGTATCGCAACGTCTCCATATGTTGCCTGGAAGGGCAAACTGCCATGCCAGAGTGTGACAACCGCCACGAGTACGGGTATCACCACGCCTGCTGCTCAAGAGAGGAAAAGGGTCGCGCAAACTGAAGTGTCACAGAGACACTAAAGAGTGGCCCATCTCTACTGTCTCGAGTGTCATTGCCGAGAGCGAAACGTCTCCTGCAGCACGAATTAGGTCTAAATTTCGAAGCTGATTACCAGGGACTCGGAGATGTGGGACTGAAAGGGCTAATGATTTGCTTTGAACTCTTCTAAGCTTCTGGTGAGGAGAGCGTGATGGGCGGGGGAGGGGAGGTGAATGGGTAGATCCCGAACGCGATATTACAAGAGAATGAGAGAGAGCTGTTCAAAATAGTAACCGTGACATTTGCAGCAGTGACAAGAGGTAAGCGCGGCATAGAGAGAATACAGCTCGGGAATAGTGCTGCGACCAAATTATGAATATGCGGCTCGAAGCAGAGGCTGCCCGACTTAAACACCTGCCTGGCCCTGCGAGTACCAGTCAATTAAAAGGTGAAACCCGGGCAAGGTGTACGGTGTGCAAACACTCTCCGTTGAAGATTGATTCTGCTCCGCCTGGTTGGATAAGATTTGCTGGTAAAGCCACGCAGCCCAGGCGCGCGCACGTGTGAGTTCGCTCGTGCATATCCTGGGCTCCAGCAAGCGATGCCAAACGCGGCACGGTGACTCGGCTGACTGCTCCCAGTACATGAGCATCTACCAAGCTTGCGTTCATTAGTGATGAGACAAGCGCGGTCTGGGAGGACGAGTGTTGCCCAGATGACTTGCTTGTCGATGCTCCTCTGCTTCCAACCTTATTCAGCGCAGGGTTGTTGGACACAGAATCGACGCCGTCGCTTGTTCAATAGCCCATGACCAGCCGTTTCGTTGACGAGGCACGAGATGATGATGAGTGTGGGTTGTTGGGGGCTAATAGTTACATTTCTTCAAAAGGGGTGGTGGTGTGGGGAGAGACAAGAGACGGACCGCCGTTGAAAGTCATCAAATTGCACCAGAGGCAGCATCACTTCGGTGAGCCGTGGGCTGCGGGCCGTGAGGTGCGAACTGTATGTACACGGTGAATCGTCAACGGCGAAGCGCAAGGGGATGCGAGGCAGGAAAGCAGATATTGTGGAATACTTTGGACTACGGAGACTGAGGACAGAAATGATACTCTCCTTTGGATCGCGATGGGAAGTCGCTCCTTCCTTTCATTGCTCCTTCTCTTGCTCCTTCCACCTCGTCACCTCCTCGCCCTCCTCCGCGTCCCTCCTGCTCCTCTTCTGATCGCGATGCCAGGGCCATGGGCTGCCATGTACTCGGGACGGGATGAGCGACAAGGATGTTGTGTGTTGTTGCTGATTTGAGGGAGACCAGGCTGGAACCCCAGTCCCGCGTCCAAGATGCATTGTTGGTACAAGCAAGACACATTGTGGCGTAGCCGGTACCTGGCGGACTTGGCTCAGTCCTCTTCGTGCTGCTGCCCAATATCGTCGAATGCGAACGACAGAGAAAGAACTTTCAGCCCTCAGAGCTGTTGCTCATCAGCGGTAAAGCGATCTAGTCCATCAATCTCTTCGATTGTTTTCGTACCGCTAATTCCTCACCCTGTAATTGGGCGAGGTCCAGGTCAACAGAAGTTCAGCTGAGCACCCCAATTTTAGATACACCGGCTTTCTTTGAAGGTTCTCAACGCCCACGCGACCGTGTTGTCTTTGAAGCACTGTCATCACTCCGGTTTCCCTCACGGAGCCCTCGCTCTGAGCCCATCTTCCGGTGACCGGCATCCTCGGAATGGTACTCTATGAAACAAAGAATCGCCAGGCCCAAATTTGCGCACCTAATACCGTCACGCTGACACGGCCCTCGCTTATGGAGATGTCTGGGGCAAAGCGTGCATAATACTATCTGACCGAGTGGTTCGATGCAACATGGTGAACGAACTCGGTACATGATTTACAGAATATTTAGATGGGGTCCGGGACATGCTCACTCCATGGCCGATCGGTTGATGTGCCTATGGCGCGAGCCAATGCAGGGAACGCAATTGTACATTTTGTATCGAGTTACGAAGTGCATATCTCCCTCAGCTGCTACACCGGGGGCACATGGCCATCAAGGGTACAGCATTCAATTCATGCTGTCTGACAAAGGCCAAACTACACCAGTTCGAGGATGGGCTCGGTACTTGGAGCAGTACAGCCGCAGACGACACAGCTGTCACCCTCCTACCCTCGCCGTCTTCTTGGTTGCTCCTCTGATCTGTCTCGCATGTCTCGCGGGTCTGCCGAAGCCAAGCCTTGTCCAGAGACACCAAGAACGGATCTTTGCTAGGCCGAAATAAATAGGGCTCCTTCCACTCTGGTGTGATGGTGATTTCTACGGGGCATTCAGAGAGAGGGAGTTCAGAAGCTCGGCGAAGTGACAAGGTGAATTTAAAAAAGAGCAAGACAAGTTGAAACCTCAACACGAGGGCAAATAGGGACAATTCGCCCCGAACACCCCCTAAGCCCATCAGCCTGAGAGAGTGTGTCCTGCTTTGAGCTAAAACTGGCTTGCTCAAGCCACTGACCCCAGAGCCCTTTGACAGAAACCGTTTAGACCAGACGGTTTCCCCGGCTCCAGATCGCGCTGCTGCCGCGTCACCACTTCAACAGGGAAGATCTGCCGCTTCAGCCGTCCAGCCGTGTCTCCAAAACCTCCAGCCTTCCAGCCCCATCCCATGCGGGACTATTCTATTGATCCTTCGCTGCATTTTCATGATCCTCGCGACAGGTCAGGCTGCCATCGGTTTTACGGAGTTCAGAACGGTGCTCGAGGTGGTAGTGTAAACAACGAATAGCACATGGCTCGTACAAATGAGATGTAACCGTCGCGACAGCCAAGCTGGACCGGTTCTATGTGGCAATGGCAACCGATCTTTTGATGTCTCGCTCAAGTCTAAGTCCAATAGCTGAACGCACCTAACCATTGATGTCTTTTCTTGGGTATCATTCAATAACGGGTTCTAGTGTCGTCTTCCACAGTCCTTTGGACGCCGTCGTGCTGGCCCCTGTAGGAGCTGGATCAGATGCCAACAAGTGGTGTTGCTTTGCAAAGCTTAGTCGTTCAATGGCTATGCGCCGGCTGCGTGGACCATGCTGAACCATGTTTTTGTTCGAAACCACGCCCCTTTGCCAGCGGAGGGGTGTGCGATGTGTAGGAGGCATGGCAACAGCGCCGATTGACTACGTGGATCAAGCTTTCGAATCAGCAACGTGCTAAGGGCTCTTGTTGCTATTCTCGGTTTGCGCTCCGTTGTCGATTCATTTAGTCCCCAAAATCGCCCTCTGATCAAATGATTTGCGTGTGGGGTGAGCGGCGGTCGCGTCGGATTTGACTGGTGCCACGGCCTAGCAGTTCCTAATTGGGACCAGTGAATGTACATTCAACGACACCAAACAAACGAAGATTTCAATGGTCGATCTCATTGAACGAGCAAGTCGCCTTTTTTTCTTATCGACATGTGTTCTCCTAGAGAGGCACATGCGCTGGACTAACAAATTACCGTTCCATGGGCCTTGTGGTCTCTCGGAGGCCCGGATGGCCGGATATTTATGCCACGCCTGCACATCGTAGGGCTAGCTAGCTTATACCTTGAGGAGATGACCTTGCGAGAAAAGGTGACGACGGTGTTAATGGCACTTGACTTGTCCCAGAAGCGACAAGCGCCACCGATAAGCCCAGTTTTGACCTGTGATACACATCCACTTGATACACCTGGGCATGCTGATCGTGCCAATGTCAGCAAGTTACACAGAGACTGGTCACTGATAGAGGCTGGGGTAAGCAAGGCAAGGGGATGAAGCTGTCCTTCGATCTTCGCTTGAAGTGCCGGTAGTAGACCTAGTGTCCATTTTCTGACATCCTCTTCCAGTGCTCGTAAAGACGTGCTGAGATGTGCGCGTACTCGGAAAGTGCCGCAAGCCATGGTATGTCGTTTGTGTCCATATGGGGTCAAGATGTGCTTTTGCTAATGCACCTGCTCTCTCTTAATATTTCTAGCAGCGCATGCCTCCTGTCATTCAACAAAACACATGGCTATTTTCCTGGCGGACGAACGCCTCCGCTTTCAAAATTCCACCCCTCTAATGAAGGGGACGGCTAGTGAGCGTTTAGCGCGACTTGATTCATCTTCTAACGGGAGTAGTCCGTAATAGTACAACGCTACGAGTACTACATTCCTCTTCACGTGTAGCCCTCGTCGAACAGGATGCTACGAGGAGGATGACAACACCGGCCAGCACGAACCGTGAACTATTTCCGTAGCGCGCGCCAGTGGAGAAACTGATTGACAGGCCAAGTTGAGGTAAGTACATACGGAGTTAGCTGTGACAGTGTAGCATTGCCGGTTTGTGGGAGCGGAGCGCATACGTGTGTCAGCATCGCACTCCTATCTGCAGCGTTGGAGAAGTTGAGGCTGATAAGACGGCATCAGAGATTTAGTAATATTACGGGTTCGGTTTGTAAGAATTGAGCGCCAAATAGAGAGAACAGCGGCGTTTGAGACCGCAAGTTCGGCATTCACCCATCTGTCGCTGACCCCAGACAGTGGTGAATGACAGACAGGGACCTGGGTGATGGGATCCGACAAGCGGACGTCGCCCCAGGCAGATTGGCATGAATGGTGAACTCCTACCGTTCTCCGCACAGGCGTTGAAGCCCAGCAGCCGCAGGCCCCTAGTCAAACCCAATAAACGCACCTCCCTCCCCAATTGCGGCTGACGGTCCGCCATTTCGGGAAGTGGGAACGTTGAAAAGGGGGATGGGGGCAGACTTGAAGATCGTCAAGTCTGATGAGAGTTGACCAGCCACACTCAGCCGTCCCGACAAAGTCTGCGACGGAAAACGTGCAAAGACCCTTGCGACGCATGGCTCATCATCGCCTGTCTTGAGAGTGTGATAGGTGACTCTAATAGGGATGGCAACACGCTGGTTTGGGTCGCGCCAACGGAATTTTCCATTTCCACGCCGCCACGATTGTGCCTTGCTGCTCCGACGCAGTCGCATATAATGTTGGAATCAATATCGTTCATGGCCACTAGCACTGATAGGCTTTCAAGAAAAAAGCCTCTCAAGATAGTAGAGCGCTTCTCCATCTTGCGGTGACCCATCGGAGCATTGATTAGCGTCGACGATCTGCTGCAGCCCGTTCTTGAAGCGTAATGCTCCAGCAATCTGGTAACAAAAGACTGGTAAAAGATATTCAGGCTGCCGACTGATGC
Source organism: Periglandula ipomoeae IasaF13 (assembly GCA_000222875.2). NCBI lineage: Eukaryota > Fungi > Ascomycota > Sordariomycetes > Hypocreales > Clavicipitaceae > Periglandula > Periglandula ipomoeae. The sequence continues at coordinate 47,513 of AFRD01000061.1, forward strand.
GGGTTTTTGGCACCACGAATCCCTGTTGCTTCAGCGTCAATCACGCCCAGATGGCTAACAAGGCAGGGCTTTAACAACCCACGGACAGGACGCCTGGCCCCCAATGACATTCTGCTGGTCTTTAGTTCGCCCCACGAACTTTGGGTAGAGCTGGTGTTGGCGTTTTTCGTCCGTCCCCAAATTTGCCCTCAGCCATTTACTATACGACGCATTGCAAACGCCATCCAGCTTGGCGGAGCCTTCAACGAGGGGCCATGACGATACTGACGATTACAAAGTCTCGGGGGGGGCTTATTCCTTGCTCTCCATGCAGGCGTGATCATGATCAGCGATTTTGACGTCAGTTCAGCGACTGTAACCGGTGCTATCTAAGGCTGGGATTGCGATAAGTGCCGAGATCAACAGATACGACGCGTGCAGCTGTTCTCTGAAAGACGCAGTCGATAGAGAATGGCGTCCGGGGGGAGGGAGCCCATCAACAATAAGGCTTTACCAATAACCATGCTGAAGTCCTCGCTCGGTTAGCCAACGCTGGCAAGCCCGCTGTCATCCTCGCGGCTTACGTTGCGCATCCTCATCAGCTCGTTTGGAGACCTGCACGTGTGGCTTGCATGTTGGTGATATCCTCGCGTGCTTCTAATTTCCGCGACTGCTAGTGATGTTTATTTGTTTTTCTCTCCCTTTTTCCGAAATAACATTCAGCCCTACCAAAAGAAAAACCACGGTTTAGGGCTCGACACGTTCGCAGATCTTTAACGTCGACCCAGGATAGGGGAACAGGTGACAAGACAATTTTAGCTAAGGCTCATTTCTGGATACGGCTGCCATTACCCTGCACGCGCAGATTCAACACTCTTTGCTCGGGCGTGCATGAGAAACGACGTTAGAGTGCTGCATTAATTATCTTGAGACATCAACGCCGAGCTGCTGTGATGGAAGGAGTTCATACCGCTTAGACGACATGCAAGACAACTAATTCCGTCGTCAGAAACATGCAGAAATCTGCAATCGCGAGCGTCAACCAAAGCGAAATCACTGCCCAGCCTGGCCTTCTAGAACAACAGCGCATACAGTACGTTTCCCCCAGTCGCAGCGAAGAGACATACAGTTACACACACACGCACACACACCAGAACGCGTTGCAGTGCAGCAAGTCCTATACTCTAGAGACGCATACTTGGCCACAAAAGAAGGTGCCATGCCTGCATGATGCAAGCTTGACACGACACCACCTGCTATTCAAACGCATTCTCGGGTTCTCCTCCTGGTCCGTGTTTCGAACAACAATAGCAGCAACCGTGGCCAAGCGCCAGTTTGCCGGGCCCGGAGACTGCATCCGGGACCCACTTCCCTTTTTTCTCTATGTAGTTTCGGCCTGTCCGACTTATATTGGCATGGATATGTACTTACTGTATGTTTGACAGCACAACATATTGATGACTGCAGCTTTTACTACTGTGTTCCGCGATAACCGAATATATTCTAGAAGCTTGTAACTTATTCGTATGCTTTGTATGGTCCTGGTATCGGTGCCTGCAATGCAGCCACATCCTACCATTCAAGTATCTTGTCTGCGCCTCCATGATAGCGATGTCCGGAGGAGTCTTTGACGTCCGGACAGTCCGTGAATCAAGTCGAGGTCATTATCAGGGACCAGTTCAAAAGAATGCAAGTGAAGAATTCGGACTAGAGTTTTTCGAATGTATTTTGGTGGTACGACGTGATTGTAATTGCAGAGTAATACCCGGCAGCACGATACCTGATCGTCGTCTTGTAGCATCTCATTTACAGGATTACTACGACACGTCTTGCAGACATCAAAGATATATCGGAAACGCCGCCGCAAATAATCGGTCAATTCCACGCGCAGAGTTAATGCGGCAGGAAGATGTTATTGTGGATTCGTTGAGCAGAGTATTTCGCCATAATGGCACTCATATCGCAGAAGTGTCTTTTCGATGCACAAGAAACCGCTAATTGTGAAATGGCCCGGTCATGAAACCCGACTCTAGACTATTTCATACTATCCAATGCACTGAGCATAGGCAAATGATGCAACGAACGCCTCATATTGTCCAAATGCTTCATGATCTGCATTTCTCAGTTGCTCATATCCTGTAATGATGCTGTCTCATTTTGACCAACCCTATAGAGATCCGGAATATGAGATTTACACGGTTCAATTTGCACTCGAACAATATCATATTACACATGATAGGATCGAGCAACTTAAAAACCCTTGCACCACACATTTATCCTCAACTAACAGATTGGTCATTCACCCAATACAAGGCACTGCCACCAGCTGGCCGGCTCACCACCATAGCCTGCTCCTTTTGCTCGTCCGTCAGTTTCAACTTGGAGAAATATTCCCGCTCTAAAGCAGATTTAACTTCATCCACCTTGTTGGCTGGTACCAAGTGAACACTGCAACCTCCCCAGCCGGCTCCCGTCTGTCGGCTCCCGTAGGACCCGGCCGCCAGGGCAATTCGACAGATGTCGTCGTTCTCGGGACAGCTGTTCTCGTACAGGACATGACAAGACTCCTGCGTGTCGTTCATGATACTTCCCAGTTCCTGGTTGAATGCGGTCGTGTCCGATGCCCCGGTGTGAAGTGGTCGTTCCAGAAGTGTGTAAAACTTCAGCACACGCAGTGCTTCAGTGAACACATGAAGGGCTCGTTGGCGCAGCTTAAATCGGTCTGCTCTGACGGGTATTTTACTCATGAACCGGTTTTCGAGTTCAGGAACCGTCAAGTTAAGAACCTTGGCGATCTCCTCTCGTGTATAACCTTCCTCCTGAGTAAGCGTCTCTTTAGTGAGCGCCACCAACTTCTCGAGTTCCTCTTCTTTCGTCAAGCTCTTCGCCGCAGAGTAGTCAGATGTGTTGGAGTGGTAGAAGTAGGTATCATGGAAGCCCTGCAGACTTAACCCCAATGGGCCAGCATCTTCTGGGAGCTGGGTGCCAGGCGGATTCAAGACTGCGTTCAGGTATGCGGCCGCAAAGCTGACTTCAACGACGCGAAGGTTGTAGTGGATGGGGCCGGTGACATGCTTGTTTGCTGTGACAAAGCTTTGCGCAATGAGGAAGCATAATTCAGGGTTCGTCGGCGGCAATTTGACAGTGCGGGCTTCTAGTTGAGGGCTGAACGACACGAACAGTGCTGAGCCCTGCTCGGAGAACACAGAAACGGCTTGGTCCATGCTGTAAAGTACTCTAATGTCAGTCGCAAGCTGTGAAAATTTGCCAACAAATCACGAATGATAGATCTTACCCTCCAGAATTGACACCAACTGCGCGCTCACTCACGATAGCCAATTCAGTCAGCTCCTTTTTATCAACAGTTTTCTCCCCATTGACGTTCATGACTGCCAACGTGCTGGTCGTAACAACGGCCGCACTCGAACTCAGACCACCTCCTACCGGTACTGTGCCGTCGACCATCACCTCCATATTGCAGGCTTTGAAGCCATCTCCATGCTTCTTCCGGAGCAACTCGAGTGCGCCACGAAGGCCGCTCTTGAAGTAGTTTGTCCACTCAAATTTGGTGGCATCGATCTCCAGGTTTCCGTCCAAAGGGACATCGAACTGGCTGGCGGGGAATTTGGAATCTTCAACGTTCGAAATCTTGACGTTAAATGTCGAAGCACCTTCTGCTGCTGGCGTGGCAGCTACTGCCATGATAGCGTCGGCCGTAATAGTCATAGGCAAGACTGAGTACAGTGAATAATCGATGTGCTCGCCAATGATATTGACTCGTCCAGGTGACCGGGCGATGAAGCTGGCCTTATGGCCGTAGACTTTCTCGAACGTGGTGAGTAGCGTATTCCATCTCGGGCCCTCGGTCGCGAGAGCTGCGTTGGGGTAAATATCCGCCAGCGATTTGGCAACGGGAACAGGACCAGACATTTTGGCTGTCGCGTCTGTCTGCACCAGCACTAAAGTATTCAGCCAGTCTCAAGAGGACAATTTTCTCCTGCGGTCCTATGTCAAACAGCGTTGGTGGTGTTTGTAGAAAACTGTTGTTGCTCTTCCGTGTATCGTCGTAACCTTGATTTTGAACCCCGCAGGTCACACGAGAGCTGCCCCTCTTTGGCTTGAGCTGTCGTTAGCTGTGAGCGTCTGAGCCGGCAAACCTGATGAATTGAAACACGGGCCGGCAGGGAATGAGGTCAGAGAGATCTGGCTGAAGGCCTCCAAGACGCGCTGTGCGATATCGAAAAAAATTCGACCAAAACGTTTGACGCACCAAACAACCGACGTGTAATTCGTCTGCTCGACATGGTGTTCCTGAAAATATATGAAGTACCCAATGACTTCATTCGACTACCCCGAAGATGGCCTAGCTCCCTCTCAAAGCTTCTGATTTCCCATTTTTCGGACGCATTGCGGGCAAGGCTCCGGAGACGTGGAGTCTGGCTGTTGAAACCAAGTTCCTGATAGGCGCGCAAGGACAAACTCATCCCAGCAACCCGAATGAGCATTTCCACGACAATGCGTCTAGACCAGGGAATTCAGTATCCGGAGCCGCAATGACCAGGGATAGAAGACGTCATTCAGGTCTCCCGCTGACAAGGGCATCATGCAGAATGCGTGCTATCGGGGAACGCGACTCCGAGAGAACCCCCGATCTGGACATTTTTCGCCAATACCCACCGGGCTCGCTACAATAATCGGTGTTTTCGCTCTACAGCCACACGCATCGATGCGCGCCTATCGGAAGGGCCCATGCTGGAGGCTGTGAGGTTGCAGTGCGGCTATTTATCATCGACCAAGTTGCAAAATGCTTTGCTCGTATCTTGGGGGTTGGACCGCGAGTTGCCCGCCTGCCGGTCGGCTGAACTGGCAGCCAGGTGTTGTCAGTTGCCAGTTGGCCGTCAGGGTGTTGGCGTCATTTGCGTTTGTTTGTCTGTTTCAGCGTCAACCTCAACCAACCTGTCTATTTCACCACTGCCATCCAAAGACGTCTTCAGCTAAGTCCGGTTTGTGCTTGTCATCAAGATTTCATCTCTGATCCTGCGTCACATTAGCATTCGAATGCTCTCGTCGCCAACATGACCAGACTTGTTAAAGATCTGGAACCGGGTTCCGTCTATATTACTATCGGTCTGTCACGATCCCCCGACGGCAGCACTACGTCGCACTTGCACGGCCGAAACCCGAGGACAAGCTGCGAGGTGGATATAGCCACGTAAGAAACCCATTGTGCCCAGAATCTCACCAGGGAAGAGTTTAACTGGGGGCTTTATTTCCATCGCGGTGACCAGGACGGCATTTGGTACAACTTGATGAGATCCCATGACTTGAAATATGAATCCTCCCCGGCGCTGTTTTATCTTGACCGTCAGCATGTCACCGCCTCTCCTCGCCTCGAGACTCAGGTGGTCGGCCTCGTGCGAGTCTTGCGCGTCCCTCAGCTTCTTTGCGGCGAACTGACCTGGTACCTGGATTGGCTCGCGTTGGAATCCTACGGGACAGCCACCAGGACGTTCATTTGGGTCACCTCTATGTACTTGAGGACGTGGCATCATATCATTCGAATGCTTGATAATCCTTCTTTGGCGTACGGATCGCAATTCGACGTCAACCTCTTCCTTCGCGAAGCTTTGACCTTTGCTTACGAAAACGCGGATTATGCTCTAGGCGGCCAACTACCCAGGCCCATCATCAAGTCGGCATATGGAACCGAACTGGGAATACCTGAAGAAGAAATTATTCGAGAGACTTTATCTCAAAGTCAACAGAGGCCCTTCGTCAAGCTGAAGCCACTGCCTAACCCAGCGGCGTGAGGACGACGTTTGTATTTGGTGTCCGACGCAACTTGGCTATCATTCTTGCATGTCGTCATAATCCACACTCATAGATTTGGTTTTATACAACGATGAGGGTCATGGAAATATTTCACCGATCCAACCTAGATCAGGAAGCCTTGATGTTGAGGTGAAGGCAGATTCAAGAGATACTATAGAACGGCCGCTGTTTGCAGCCTACCACGAATTCATGATATATATTCAATACCCACAGCTCGATATGTGAGTGCTCGACGGCGCCATGTGTTGAATGGATGTGTCACGCAAAATCGCGGCGAAGGTGGCAAGTCATTCAGTCGTCAAATATATTCGTTAATGAGAATCGAGGACAATCGGTCAGGAGCAGGTCTTGAATCCTGTCTAACACTACTCAATGTTCTCTACTCGCGAATACTATCACGCAAAAAGCTGGTCAGAAGATCCGTTGCTGGTCAACCTTTTAGGGCGTATTTTCCGTATCAGTCGCTACGCAAAGCTTACAACTGTGCCCGTAAGTACGACGTATTCGAGCTGCATCAGCGGCGGCCGTATCCCCTCGAATGTTGAAAGTTGACCTCGAACCGTTTTCAGAAGGAAAGAAAAATGAAGACCAGTGGTAAAACTCAAATACCTACTACTAAGTACTCCGTCACTCACATCAAGCTGATGTTTTAGAATCGACGTCAGCTCCCAGCCCCAAGCATCCGAGTCTTTCCAGATTCGGCCTCTGGGTGCCGTGGGGATGAAAGCCATTAGCCAACCCCGCAGTGATCTATCTCAGAGATGCGAATATGCTAGTCTCTCTAGCTCGGTGCCACCTACGCTATAGTCTGTGGTCCCTACATCAACCAGTTGTGCCCTGGCTTGCGAGTTGCAAAATCGTCCGACTTGTGATTTTACGCACTGACCTTTTGTACATAGTTTCTAACTTCTTCGAGGCTTCCTACTTACTGGCGAATACGATGTCCAGTTAGATGTCAAGGCGGGATAGCGTCCTCATCATACATCATGATCAGGTCAACTCGGGGCGTGCCTAAACAAGACGAGAAGAAATGTCCTAGGCGTATGCGGGCAACATATGCTGTCGCGAGTGTACATACGGGTCTCAACGCGGATAGGAAATCGATGATTCTGGCTGGCACATTGTGATAGCGACACTGGCCTTGTCATACTTACGTTCTGCAATGTGATGAGTTAGACGAAACATGCAAAAACTCAGCCTGTCGGATCCCGGAGTAACATGGCTCGTCTCCATCGAAAACGACACAAGGATGCGATCCTCTTGAATCGAGGTCGATCCACGCCCCATCTCGATTCAGCCAAGCCAAGAAGACATGTAATCCGGCGCAACGAGGCCGCTTTTCGAAGAACAAAGGGACCTAAACAGTCTGGTCAGAACTACACCTGCAGTGGCCCGCCCGAAGCCAAGCGTGTCTGGTTGACGTCCTTCCGAATTCTGGTCAAGGATCGCCTGTCGCACCACATGCATCTAGACCTCATGCAGTCGTGGACCTACCACAAACGTCATTCGTTGCCACGCCCGAAGACGCCTGGAGAACCTTATCACGGCCTAAGTAAGTAAAGAGGGGTTTTGTGGCGGTTGCAAGTGGAGGGCAGCAGGTGGGGGACGGCTGGTGATTTGGGCAACCAGTTTTGGCATTGACACGCCGGAGAGGTGTCACTCAGCTTAGGGAGGAGGCACCAGACCATGCCACCAGAGAGACCAGGATCGCTCCCAACGAGACGGTTCACATCTACTTAAAAGGCTGCCGAGCCCTCACCCTTGCCGGGCGCTCGATTATCGACTTTTCTTCTTTTCAAGCTTTCGCCAAAGTTTTCAAAGATCCTTATTACAAAACTAACACCTCCTACCCACCAACAACTTCGAAACACTCTCTTCATCATGGGTGACTGCGGCTGCGCTACCTCTGGCTCCTGCAACTGCGGCTCTAGCTGCACTTGCGCCAACTGCCCTGTAAGTCTAGTCCTACTATCAATCTATGCCATCCGAGCTTGGGGAAGATATCGTCGAGCTGACCACTGGTCCCAGCATAAATAAATGATGTTACCCATCTCGACTGCCTAAGCAAGGCACAGAGTCTATGATCATGAATACGGGATCAACTACAGTAACAGCGTCTGGCTGAGCATCATCGGTTTTCTTAGGTGTCTATTGAGGGGGTGGGACGCCGGCCACTTGAGCTCATGATTTTCTTGTGTTGCAGTTGGTTGATCACGCGGAGATGTTTTCGGGGCAGTCAACGCCACTAAATTGATTACTGTGCTATATAGTCCAAATAACCAAATTGCACTTGAGACGAAAGTACCTCAGTGACTATACTATGTATGCGAACCCTGCATCATTAAGAGAGCTTTCCTTGTATCATTGTGAATCTAATTCGCTACCTTGGCACAACCTGTCTGTAAGTTGTCGGGGAAGAAAGCCAATACAGGACTGAAAGAACCTTCATGCGCCTTGGCCAATTCTTGGTCGTCGTCAGACTCCGGCGACCGCTCTAATGCATTGTAGCCGAATGCAAGATTGTCTGGGCTTCTCGTAATGAAATCAGCGTCCACCGGCACTCTCCCACTATATAAAAGCATGCCAATAGCAGCCATGCCTACGCAGACTTTGTCAAGCCGACAGAGGTCATGTTCTTCCAGGATCCCAACGTGCTTATACCTGCATCCCGCTACTTCCGTGGATACAAACTGCTGTGCCAAGCTGAAGCACCAAAGACCAGCCATAAGGGCATCATAGAGCAAGTTGACGAAATGTGGTATATGGTTGAAAAGCAAGGATATCGTTTGGGCGAAGACAATGGCTAATGACAAGATTGCCAGTGCGGAATTCGTTTCTGCCACTCTATCGGAAGATGTCAGTACTTATTGGGTTCCCAGTACGCCTATTCTCACAATGATGGATGAGGAGAGCCAGCTCATTACCTCACGCTCAACTTGATAGCAGTTTCAAGTGCTGCGCGATCTGACGCAAAACACAACCCTGTTTTGGTGTCCAAGTTGCATCCTACTGGACCAAATACCCTGTTCGTGTCGATAGATCGATCGGGAATCGCTCGGGCTAGGCATATTATGGCGAGCAAAGAAAAGCACACTTCCGTGCACAATAGTAACGCCTGAATTTGGCCACGAACCGCCATGATGATAGTTTCCGTCAGTCTACAACTGCCGAAATGGACGGGCACTGTCCATCGCGGTGTCCGCGTCAGTCTGATATTTATACACTGCGCCAGTTTAGTCAGGATCTGGCGCAGCGTAAATAACTTTATGGCTCGCATGGCTAGAAACCATTAAGGTGGAAACTTGCTCATTCTGCCGCACCATGGCCAGTGGTACGGGACGGTCCGCATGGATTGGTATTTTGAGTGTGTTTTCGCCTATGAGCGTGTATCATTGCGCCATCATACTTGCTCGGCACTGGCATGCAGTGAGCTGTCGGTAGAGAGGCGGTGATGCATGATCGCGCCGATTTTGGGGCTTGATATGTGCTGTGCTTCTGTAACAAACTGCTAACAACAACACGATTGGATTTTGATCGATGTTCTCCCCCTGTGAGTCAAGTTCATTGAAATTACATTAAATTTTATCGACTTCTTCGGAAATGAACCGGGGAAGGGAAAGAACGCCATTTCAAGCTTGCGCAGCACCATAAGACAGGTTTCACTGGTTCCACATAAGCTGGTTTGGTGTTGAGAGAAAGATACAGGATGCCAATCTTTTGAACAGAAATGCGCAGCCAGACTAAGGCCAAGTAATTCATGGCTGAACAATGTTAAGCTAGCAACTATGTCAGTAATCGACATGATGGCCAGTGCAGCCCGTGACTGTTGGCGTGACGCGGCATTGTAAGTAGCCCTGGCTCTGGTCTCGCTATATGTGTTTCTTGGGCTCGAATACCTACCATCCATGGTACAACGCAAGTCTCTCATGCTCAAAAGCACCTTGATACTTCTAGCTATCTGGCCTTATTATTCTACGTTCATTCGGATAATGTGGCATGTTTGGCGGACTGGTGTAATCAAAGTGAAACGGGAGTCGCTTGACACTGCTAGATGCAACGCTGATTTGATCGAGCCTCGTCATTTCCCGGCGGCAAGTCGTAAACATCCGCCGCCAACCACTGAGCATCAAATATGCCTGCTCTTCATCATGTGTAGGCTCGAGCGAACACGGAGAATTTTGCTTCCCATGTCCGTGCGGAGTGGGGCACTAGGTCAGTCCATGATTGGCTGACATCATCTGTTGGGCGGCTCTGACATCAGATTAGCTTAGAGAAAGGCAGCAACGATGCCTCGGATCGGATCTGTTGGCTGAGCTCTCTCGTTGTGTAACTGTCACCGCGCACAGGGCTTTCTGTCTCGAACAGCCTATTGTCACCCAGAATCATCACATCATCCCGTCGATCTTATTCACTAACCCACCTTGCATTTCGCAACGATCGTTCCCAAGTACTTTGACAGAGCATCACCTTAGCACAAGTCACATCAGAAATCACTCTGCGAAGCATTTACAGTTGAAACACGCGACACGACGATTCTACCTCGCGACGACGATTTGCGATCCTCGATCCTGTCGTTGGCATCGCTTGCCGCCTGCTACTCAATATGGCGACCCAAGACAAAGAAGCAACTCTACCGCTCGAAGTATTGGAAGCTGTCAAGGCGGGACGACCAGCAGACGCTCCACGACGATGTTTTATATGCTTAACAGACGAGGATCCGTCTGATCCTAAAGGTTCGTGGGTTGATCCCTGTCCATGTACTCTAGAGGCACACCAAGATTGTATGTTGTCCTGGGTGCTGGACTGCGAGCGTACTAATAAGCCGCTGAAATGCCCGGTGTGCAAGTCCACTATCGAAATGGAAGGACCTCGGGATCTACTGGTTGCGTTGAATGATTTGATACACAAACGGTTCACGAAAACGAGCCCTTACATTCTGTTGACCGGTATATCTATGGGCGTGCAGTTCAGTCTACAAATGTACGGCGCCTTGGCTTTATGGTCATTTGCGGGAAAGCATACCGTGATGAGGTTCTTGCTGGGCCCGGACATGGTCATTGATGCCAAGACTGGAGGAGGCGTCCGAATGATTCGGGAACGAATTTGGAGCAACCTTGTGTTGATGAATGTGGCACCGACCCTGCTCTTCAGTCAGCTGCTACCTAACTTGAGCAACAAGATCTTCTTGCCGACAGCTTCTTTGGTAAGTCTGATAGATTGAAACCAGGACTGGTCTTGGCTGTCTACAAGGATAGAGCGTGCTAACGATTTGAACACAGTACGGCATGTATCAGATCATGCATGACAACACATTCTTCGCCTGGCCGCCGTCGCCCCAGCTGGCGATGACTGTGTTCCCCTACGTCCGCTCTATCTACTACAATATCTGGCGCGAATTTGTCCTAACATACGAGATCAAGCTCAATAGGCAGATTCTTGGTCTACCGCCCGTGAATCCGAATAACGATGCTCGGCAGGATGCTAACCAACGTCGACAAGCGCAGCAGAATGGCGAGGGGGGGTTTGTCGGACTTTTGCAGGGACTCCTCGATGCCTTGGATCCTAATGACCACGACGATGACCTTCACGTGGATGCACTGGATCAACTCGATTTGAGGAACGGCGAGCCCGGCAATGGGGACGGTGGGCAAGGCGGGGAAGTTATGTTTGAGCTGCGAATTGAAGAGGGCGAAGAGGGCGAAGAAGATGTTAATGCTCGTGATCAGCAAGGCGATGGAAATGCAATTCATGTCGAATTGGAAGCTATTTTGGCTGACGATGAAGCTGATGATCAGCCGGAGCGAGACGACTGGCAAAACAACGCCGGGGTCGGTTTCGATGCTGATGGCCAAGAGCAGCCGGGCCAAGGAGACGCACCACAGCCGTTTCCCGCTGTGGGTGAAGGTGAAGCTCAAGGGGATCAAGACGAATTGGCAGCGAATGCGCAAGACCAAGACCGACACGAGGTTCCGCAGGCGCCTCCCGCTCGAAGGATGGGACTGGGGGCGCTGTTGTCAAGCATCTCCAATTCGGTGGTCAGCGCCTTGATCTTACCCGGAGTTTCGTTCGCCATGGGGGAAGCCCTGCGGTTAGTGCTACCCAAAGCCTGGACGGCATCTACACCACGCGCCCCATGGGCAATGTACGCCGGCTCGCTTGGGCGACCTGGACTCCTACAACAGCAATGGGGGCGCAGCTTAGTTGGCGGGTGCCTATTTGTTGTTCTCAAAGATGCTGTTCGAGTCTACGCAAAGTCTCGAAGGGTGGCGGCGATGGGAAATCGACGGGTCAAAAACGTCGATCGAAAGCGGAGAGAAAAGTGAAGCTGTCTGGCATAGAGTCGTACTGTTGTTCCTTTCCAATGAAGGGGAGGTTTTGGGGTGCGGAGATCAAGGTGGGATATCGACATTGTCACGCGATGAATAGGCTGGTGGCATTTCCATTCAAGCAGCACAAGCGAATAATGCATTAACGAGCACCTCCAGGAGCAGAACAGCTCTTCCTTTTATAGTTCTCAGGTCTAGCGATCGGCGTAGGAACCTTGATAGACTATGGGATGGGTGGGTTGCCCATCGAGTATAAAGCAGCCCTTATTCGGCTCGTCGCGGTGCAGAGCACCACTGGCCACCTTTACAAGCCGCCTGGTCAGCGACATGGCCAGTTTGTTGTACGAAATAGACGATAAGCAAGAATCTTTAAGTATTCCTCGATGAAATCCAGATCATACAAACAAGCACAGCACCTTACGCGCCATGGCATACTTGGAGCAGGCGGCTTGTCGCATTGAAGACGTACGCGGAGTACGTATCCGTGTGGGTCATGGGCTGCATGTGAGTGAGTGTTAATTAGCTTGGCATTTGTCCCTGCCATCTGCGCATCTTGACAATGATCCCTTCTGCGTCAAGGCCGGGGGTTTGGCTCTGGTAGAAGGTTCCACAAGAGCATCGAAGACTTGAGGGGGAGGCGAGGCCAGGCGATGACAAGGCCATCCTGCCGCCTGCTGGACTCAGGCCACACAGGCCTGTGCCGAGCCCAGACCCCACCTTCCACACCTGATTGACACGCCGCGGGGCATTTGCAGCGGCCAGCCAGCAAAGCACTGGCAAAGTCAACTAGACTGGCCGAGCGGAGCGGGACAAAACCACCGACGACGCCCAACTTTCAAGCTATTCAACAACCTTTATTTCAACCTGCTCTGCAATATTTAATATCTCCACTACTGCATTCGCAAGTAGACCTCCATCTCTTCCTCGAAGCTTCACTTGATTTGCAAGCTGATCGTACCTTTGTCACTTATTTCCTTTCCAATGGTATGTACATTCGCCTCTTCCCCAGCCAAGTCTTTCTCAGTCTGGCGCAAGCTTTCCCCTCCATCCATCAAGACCTTCCACAAATGTACCTTCTGCGCACATAACCTCACTAGAAATCCTGACTAACATTCGGCCTGTTATTTGTTGTCTTTTCAAATAGGCTTCTCAACATACCTCGAAGCAGCGACTGGCGCTAGCCATCTGCGACTTCCTGTCCACATCCGCCTCCGACGGCACCCTCACCGCCGAGGACAAGGACTCGGTCGACGTCGCCATCAACTGCATCGCCGAGTCCTTCAAGGTCGATGCCAACGATAAAGATGCTGTTAAAGCCGCCGTAGGCTCGCAGAGCTTGCTGTCCATCTACTCCGTCTACGAGAAGCTCAAGGCCTCGACCGGTGCTGCTCCCGCCGCTGGCGCCGCGACTGGCGCCAGCTCAGCTTCCACGGCCGAGCCAACTGAGGAGCAGAAGGAGGCCGAGGGCCTCAAGAGCAAGGGCAATGCGGCCATGGCTCAGAAGGACTATCCTACCGCCATCGACATGTACACGCAAGCTCTGAAGATTCACCCCTCCAACGCCGTCTTCCTTTCTAACCGCGCCGCTGCCCACTCCGCCGCCAAGGACCATGCCTCTGCACGAATCGACGCCGAGGCAGCTGTCGCCGTTGATCCCACCTACACCAAGGCCTGGTCCCGTCTGGGTCTCGCTCGTTTCGCAATGGGCGATGCCAAGGGCGCCATGGAGGCCTACAGCGAGGGCATCGAGTACGAGGGCAACGGTGGCTCCGAAGCTATGAAGAAGGGCTTCGAAACTGCCAAGAGACGTGTCGAGGAAATGCAAGCCGAGGAGGTCAGCCTCCCACGATCATCGCCTGGTGCTGCCGCCGGTGCTGGAGCAGGCGGTATGCCCGACCTGGGCTCCATCATGAGCAACCCCATGTTTGCAAGCATGGCGCAGAACTTGATGAGCAACCCCCGTTTGCGTGAAATGGCCAACCAGTTCAGCAGCGGCGGTGGCATGCCCGATCTGAACAGCCTCATGTCCGACCCCAACATTGCTGATATGTAAGTATTAGTCCCATTCCTGTGATGCTGCTTCAGGGTTGTTTCCTTAGCAATATCAAACTATATTTAGTGATACATGGATGACGTGACTAATGATCTGCAACTTAGGGCTCGTAACATGATGGGAGGCGGTGCTCCTGGTAGTGCTCCCGGTGGTAACCAGAACAACTCGGGGCAAAAATAATGACTGCAAGACAGAAAGCAAGAAAAAGCGGTTTAGTAGGGTATGATTACGTTGATGCTGGAAAACCAAGTTTTAGATACCTGTGCAACCAAACGAACAGTTGTGGCGGATTGACTTAGATCATAACAAGACGCATACATCACTGATATAATATGTGTTTCTGAAGCCAAGAACGCATTACATGATGACTTGAAAATTGAAGTTGTAGAAATCTAACTATAGTTTGAACTGACAAAATGATTCATTCTTCCTCGGGCAATCCTATTCGCTGCCCATTATTGCTCTGTCAGACCTGAAGAGCTTATGCTAATATGACCAAGTTCGATTCGTAACATAATAAGCAATGCTTTTGGTACTGTACGCCTGTCCCCCATAACGCCGACCATGACTTAAAGCACTGGATGTTTGCGTATGAATCTCTATAATAGAAACACAATAGTACACTTGCAGCTGGCGATGTTGTCTCTGATGAGAATCTTGCCATCACAGACGACGTCGTTCTCCCAGCTGGCCCGAACTTTTATAACGGATAATATTAGATGTAGAGGTCCTCGCGTTCGACGAGCGTCGTTTTCGGAAAGACTTCAAAGCTTCCCACAGCCCAAACAAGGATTTGGGCTTGGAGTTTCGAGCGTATGATATATGCTCGGCTGTCCTTGTTTGAGTCTTTTGGCCCAATTGCCGAGTTGCTGGAGCTAATTGAACACAACTCTCGAAGGGTAAAATCCCATGCAAGTAACGACGAGATTCAGACTCTGCTATTTTCACTTCAGGCTGTCGTTTCTCGCTGGCAGCGGGCTGACCTAGGCGGTTTTCAATCCACGGCGGTCATGCTGTCTGAAGCTGTTCTGGGCTTGCTTGACCCGAAAGAAAAGTGCTGCTGATTGTGCGGATTGAACTCGGGCGCAACAGGGTTCAACGTGGATCCCTGTATTTCACAAGAGTTCACAATCAAATTTTACAACAGGGTTTGTGTTGACTATACCTCTTTCACATGTTGTGTGCTTTTGGTATGAGACTTACGTTGGTCTTCGTCTGAAGTCGTCGCCTCACTATCAGACTCTATTCCATCCGGCTTGCCGGTCTCCGTCGCTGTTTGCTCCGAAGATATATCGTCTCCCATTGCAGACCTGTCGTCTATGAAGTCTTGGATATCGAGAGGCTCCCGCGGCCGTAAAAAGACCTGCTTTGACCATAGGTCGGCGTACCTACCATTAGCTACAATGAGTTCATTGTGGCTACCTTGTTCCACTACTTGACCCTGTTCTACAACGACGATACGATCTGCATTCATAATAGTCGACAGACGATGCCTAGAATCATCAGCAATCCATCAAATCAATGACTTTGTTTGCACTCTACTTACGCTACAACGAAAGTTGTGCGGCCCTGACAAAGCTGTTTGAATGAGAGTTGAATCTGATGCTCTGTATCAGTATCAACAGCACTTGTCGCCTCATCCAACAGAATGATATCAGGTTGTGTCAGGATCGCTCTCGCTATGGCAACTCGCTGGAGTTCTCCACCAGATAGTTTTCTGCTCTTGTTAGTTAGTGCTCCAGAGATTCGGGTATGGTTGTCTGCACATCACTTACACTCCACGTTCGCCTACTCTAGTTTCGTAACCTGGCGAGACTGTTAGAAGTGTTAGGCAGACGGATGTCCATATTTGCTCACCATGTGTGAAGCCTTCGATCTTATCATGAATACAGGCTGCGCGACATGCTTCAAATACTTCCTCGTCTGATGCTGTGATTCGGCCGTATCGAACGTTGTTCAAGATTGTGTCATCGAAGAGTATAGGATTCTGGGGGACTATGCCGATGCGGTCCCGGAGATTATTTCAATCAAGGGGGTTAATATAAAACCAATTTCTGTTACGCGCCGCCATCTCACTAACCTGAATAAGTCCACATCCCGAATGTCCTGGTCGTCGATGGTGATACTCCCGCTGGTGACATCGTAAAATCGGTCAAGAAGCTTCAGCAGTGTGGACTTGCCCGCTCCGGTTGCTCCGACAAAAGCCACAGTTTGGCCAGGAAGAATATCTAGTGATATACCATTGATAATCTTCTTTTGTCCGTCGTAGCTGAAGTGAATATTATCGAACTTGACATGTCCAGCCACGAACTTCAAGTGTCTTGCTCCTTTTCGGTTCTCCACAGTGGGTTTGGTTTTCATGACCTCCAGCAATCTTTCGGCATCAATAAAATCATCGCTCATGCTCTTTCCCAGTTTCGCGAAAAATTGCAGCGGTGAAGTCAACTGTGACCAATACATCAACAGCATAGCAAATTGGCCAGATGAGGCCCTGCCGTTCTGAATACGATAGACGGCCAAGAATGCACTGGCCAGTAGGCCGCAAGTAAGCACCATTGTTTGGAATGCTATTGAAACGTACCAGCTCAGAATAAACTTTTGCTCTCTAAGCCATCTGTTAGTTACGGCGTTGGCGTGTCTGTTGTCTTCGTAGCCGATCTGATTGAAGGTGCTAACGGTCTGCCAACCTTGCAGTCCAGATTGTCGGATATAGTGTTCCTGGTACAGGGCGTTCACACGGAGTCGGCTTGCTGTCTTGGACTCGGCCACCAACCTTCCTGCCATGATGAAGAAAATTGTACCAGTAGCCAGGGTAATGAATCCTTCGTATGACCCAAATGTAGCTGACAGATAAACAATGGCCACACACATATCGATCAACATCGGGACTGCCTGAAGCAACACGCTTTCTACAGCTTTGGACACAGCGTGACCGCCGTGAATCGCTACCATCATGTCAGAGGAGCTCTTGGAATCGTGAAAGTCTGCTGATAAGTGAATCATATGGGAGTACGCAGCTCCTGTCATTGCTTCATGAGAGTAATAACGAACTGGAACCCAAAGCCACTGCCGCAGAAGTTCGATGACAGAGTCGGATGACGCCAGCCTCAGAGCAGCAAAGACTGTCACGGCTACCCAGGGATTGCTTCCATTTGGACTTGCCAAACTATCCATGATGATAGCCGTCTGCCGGGGGATCAACAAATGCAGTACATTCGACCCCAGAAGGCACACGCCCACAGCGGCTGCTCGAAGTTGTAGCACACGGTTCCCAACGGGCCAAACGTATGGGAAAAGAATCTGCGACCTGTCAGCCAGATTCAAATCTGACAGAAAAAGCAAGATAATGGAGAACCATCGGTTGGAAGTCAGACTAATCCATCACGTACCATAAAGCCATTAGCATATGCAAACCAATTGCCGCCTTCTTTGAGCCTTTTTTCCATGGCTGCTCTCGCTTCTCTCTTGCGACGCTCCCAAGAATACTCCGTCTCTTCATCAGATGGAGCCTCAGTGTCAGACGTGGAGCCGTATCCAGACTCGTTGGCGCCAGCTCCGTTGGCGAGTAACGGCTCGTGCTCTGCAACTCGGACACGTCGGATAGCTCGAATGAAGCGTTTTATATAAGTCAGTAGCACGAGAATTAGGAGGATTATACAGCGGGAAAGGATGAGTGCGAGTTCGGCAACACTGTAACGCCGAAGCGGTCGTAGCCGAGAGTGCATTATGATGCAAACACCCAGAACGGCTTCAAAGACGAATGCAAGCGCCCATGCTCCTTTATACGGATACCACACCAAGTATGTGGTTCCCGAAAGCCAGGATAATTGAATTCCGAATACAAGTAGGCACGATAGACTCCCAACAACGGTGTGCTCTGCGGGCGGCCATGGTTTCTCGGACGTGGCAGTGGCGATTAAGGTGACAAGTTGCACAATATACGTGACAACGACTGTCCCGAGCAGTCCAACCGCAATCGTTTTACCGGGCGGATCTGAGTTTGAGGGTCTGTCCTGTCTCAGCTTCTGAAGGGTGCAAATGGAGAGCAGAGATGTCACCAGGAAGCAGAAAAAGACGGTGCCTGGATATACATAATAAAGCAGCGGCGGTGCTGCTGAATCCAATTCAGCACCCAACTCCATGCCGGTACAGGTGGTCCTGTGATGGTCAAGACGCAAGACTCAATAGCTTTGCTCCTTTTATTTTTCGGGAAAGAGTGCAAAGAGGCCAAATTGAATAGAGATAAGTCCAACTGTCAGGTGTAAGAGAGTTGTAGAAGCCGCTGAGCCGGGGCTGGTTCTTAACCTTGTACGATATGGCCAGATAGAGGCTGTAAGATCGTCAATAGTGTGGTTCGGCTGCGTACGTGAGTTAGGGACACAGGGAGACTAGGGCGGCCATGGGTTGGACGGAAAAAGAAACGGGGGCGGCCAAGGACATCACCAAATGCACGATGGAGAAGGAACTGGGGTGACTGTAATTAGCGTTGAAAAAACCAGAAGAAATGCGTTGGAGGAGAATGTTGAATTGAGAATCGTCGTGATTATGAATTAAGGAAGGCGCATTGGGCCAGCTCGTATCAACGGCGATGTTGAGGTTGAAAGTTGAAGTTGATGGTCGAATGAGCAAACAGCTAACGGCCAAGCCAAGCTCTGGGTACCTGCCTACAAACGGCGATGTCGTTTCCTGGGGCTGGCGAGTGCGAGAGGTACCTGGAGCGGCAGGCCAACTGGTACCAGTAGGCCTCCTACAGGCATCTGCCAGGGGTACCAGACCGGACATCAGTTGCGCCTGGCTAAACAAAGGTTGCTGTCCTCCACATCGATGCACAATGCACGATACAAGCCAGTCTGCTCTGCCTGCATGATCAATGAGTCGACGATGCCAGCAAGAAGAGGCATCCGCCCATTGCAGTCATCAGGAGCTCAATTGCCAGTAGCCAACCGCGAACCTCTCTTTCCCGGTCCTTCCCTCCGGTCTCCAAAAATACCAGACTTGATGCACTCGCTCCAGGTCCTTGCCACGCACCCCCTTGTCCAACTTGCAGCTCGACATTCCTCGCTGACCGAGTCGTGCTTGCCTCTCAACCAAGCCTTTCGAGATATTACACATTGCTCAGTATCTGACCAGTCCACTCTCTACTCTCGCAAAGATGTGATGTCTTGTTGATCTGTCATCACGAACTATTGACTATCGTCGTCCATTTTTCTGATCACAGCGGAACGCCCTTGGTCACCTTAGTACGGTAAAGCACCTTCTTCCCTGGGTACACCACCAAGTTGACTCTACGCCTCGCACGCTCCAACACACTCGGATTAAAAGTCGGTCACTGGCAGCCAGGATAGAATCACGAGGCAATCCGTGGTTTATGGCACAGGCTATTGCTGGACTCCAGCTCACTGTCTCCTTGGGGCAAGTCTGTCGGTGAGCCTACCGTGGAGATGATTGTCATGGCCGTTGACACTTTTGATGTGTCGTAAAGCTTTTCTCCAAGCTCGCTTGACCGTTTCCATTTCCGTCATCCCAGCAGCCTGGTCAGTGGCCACACCACCATGCAACCTTGATCACACAAGCATGTCCAGAGCCGGGTCGGCCACGTTTTTTTCGCTTCATCAGGTATAAGAAGTGATGTCTCGGGGCTCGTAAAGTTGTGCAAATCTCAACATTTCTTCCTCTCTCTGCCGGGCTAGTCCATTGTGCGTCGACGATCCACCCAAACCAGGTCGTACAGAGCAGTGCCTATCTGCTCCATTTAGGTTCTCTCGAGTCAAGCGCTGCTGCCGGCACAAATGCCGTGCAGCATCGGTGTGCAACATTACGGCGCCATGTCGGGTTTGGTGTCTAGGATTCCAGAATAGGATATGCAACAAGCTTGCGCGCCCGCAGTGTCCAGGAACTATGCTGCCTCTTGCATACATCATCCTGGTCGATCCGACACATGACTTTCGACTGTTTTGTCCGATAGCGAAACGCAGCCTGACCACGTTATCATGGTCGTGATGATTGCCGCTGCCGCTGCAGCAAACCGACTTGTTGGGGATGGATGGGCTGAAATCTTCTCAACAATCCTGGAGTGCGCGACGCTTTCAAAGAACGAATTCCAAAAAAATAAAGAAACCTTTCCTGCACTCGATGTTGCCGCGATAGACTGAGATGGATATCCGGATTACGATGCGCTCATATAGAGAGCACCAGAACTCCAATAATGCATCGTCGCAAACGCTGATCAGGAATTGTCATGTTGAAACGCGGTTATGGTCTCTCGAGACACAACATGTTTTGCCCATATTCCAGTATTATTCCACGTCAAGAAGAGAAGGAACAGCTTGCGAATATTAGGACGTCCCTCACTCAAGCCTTTAACGACATACTCAACTTACCTATTCGAAGCATTGGGTGGCCCTGTTGGATTTCTTCGTCTTCTGAGTTGGATTGAGCCTGCATTGCTCTTGGCACACGTGTTCAACATAATCTCAAGCAAGGCGATAGAGATGGCACCCAAGAGCTGTCGAAATACCCTGTCGGCCGGGGGACTTCAGCGCAGAGTATGGCCAACCGCAACTTGAAGGACGTCCTGGCCATGCCCCTCATGATTGCCAGTAGCTGGAAGCAGATCTTTGAGAAACTTCCCCTGCTTTGCCAAAACAAAAGCCTGAAGATACTCAAGAACATCGAGAGTTAGCTTGAGAAAGAAAATGCATTTGAGTATGCTTCGGTACAATAAGCCTAGTGCTTAATGGGCCTGCAGTTTGCGGCATGAGAGAAATCTTCAGAGCTCATATCTCACGGCCAATCCTGGGCCTTCCTGTTGGCTAAGCCTCTCCAGGCCGGCAAATCACGATACTTGGCCTCGTCCGCCGCACAATCCTTGTAAGTGTATCGGAGCCCCAAGTGCTGGCAGCACAGTCTTAAACCGTGGGTCTGTCCTCAGTCTGGCGTACTGATACGGACGGGTTACGTTATTCAGTCAGCCATGAGTACTGTGTGTTGTCGGCAATGTCATCCCATTCACAAATCATGCTGATTAGAACTTTGATACAAGGCTAATACCGTGGCCATGGTGTCATTTCGGTAATTTCGGTAATTTCATAAACGGCTTACCAGACTATGTCGAACTATGATGGTCGTGTTCACATCATCTCTGCCCGTGAGATCCAATGGGGAAGTGTGCGCCGTTGTATTGGTATCGGATAACAGGCATTCCAGACAGGTTGAATCAAACCTACCGACAATTTCAACGACAATCCCGAGAGATGACTATAAGCGGAAATAACCTCCGAGCGAGGAGCAGATAATTATTGCGGACCGTCGTGGGTCGGAATACTGAACTATGTCTGACGTCTGTGGTTGTGCCGCTCGCTCGAACCTGTCCACACCGTAGCTGCGGGAGCCAATACTTGATAGCATGGACAAGACCGCACGAGTTCCAGGACTCAGATATTCAGTCTGCGACATGACGAAAAGAGTAACAGCTGGTTGTTGGTATCCACGTGCCAAGATGCCTCGTCAACATCAACACTGGGGGTTGTGATCGTAGTGGTCAATAAAAGAAAAGTACGATTAAAGCAGGATACTCGAGGAAACTCAAACGAGGCGCACCTACGGACAACGGACGAGCTGCAGTAGCTTGCTATTGCAGTCCAGCCTACAGGATGAAGGGCTTGATGAGACAGAGCAACTGGGGTTCAAGGAAATTAAATACCTTTCCGAATCGAGGCCTGGCCGAGTCTCACGCAAAACAGTCAAGCTCGTCATAAGACGGGAACCGGTGCCAGAAAAGATATCAGAGGCCCCGCATGTCTTGTCGAACGAGGTCTGCGCTTTGGAGTTGGCTTTGGAGTCGATCTGAAGCGGAGGGTTCTCAATGTTCCATCTCAAATCCAGTCTACCCCATCCTGCCCCGTCTTACCCCAAGGGATGATCCCGTTGGAATCTTGCGTACTCAAATGCTTCGTAATCTAGGCGACTAAATATGCCATAGTCTCGTCCCATATAAAGGGGACATGACCGTGATAACCGCGACCGTGTGCTAAAGCGCCCGGGCCCCTTTCGGAAGCGGAGAACCTTGTCAACCGGCCTGATTCCTCGTCCTTAAATGGTCCTCCGCAGAATGCGCATATCGCGAATTGTTTTAAGATTGGATGTTAAAAAGTTGTGAGACCCCGTTTGCAGGTATCAAAATCGATCAGATTTCCCCATGATCCCACTGTCCATTTTTGGTAATGGCCGCCGGGCGGCTAAAGTGTTGTTGCCGTGGGCCGCTACCACGAGGGGCGACTTGAAGATTTGTGTTGACGCTAGGAATAGAATAATGACCCGAAACGGCAACCGCTGGCGAGTGAGACTCCAGTTGCGCCCTGGACTCGGTAAACCTCGCCGAATGCCTCTCCACCACACTCCATCCTTCCTCCTTCTGCAACAGATCTGGGACGAGCATTGCGGAGGACGCAAAGTATAGTTGGGTGACGTAAAAATCAAGAATTTACCAAGAATGGAAATAATGCAGATAGGAATCGGAAGCCCTTTTCCGTCCTTGAAAGGACCTGTTATCAGATACTTAAGTCGAGTGTGTGTCGCTTCGTCCTGTGCCGCTGATTTCAACCATATCACCTTCGAAGGCATCTTTTTACAAGCCTTTTCATCTATGATCCGGGCTGTTTGAACAGCATAAAAGTTTGATCACAACAGCAAGTTCCCCCCTCGGAAATTCTTGCTGCAAATTTACCAATCGGTTCCTTGCCCGTGACGTTAGACGAGATTACGTCTTCCGGTCTGCATATCGACTTTGCATCGGTCTTTTCGACTATTTGAGTCCCATACAGAATCCTTTAGAACCCAAAATCACACCACAATGGCTCCTTCAGCTATCGTTGAATATCCGCCGGCCCAGAGCGCAGGCCAAGTCCTCGAGAGCCTCTCCGACGTCATCGACGATGTAAACTGCATCAAGTACGACTCAGAGGCCAAGTTCGACTCCGAAAAGGACAAGACCCAGTTCCGTCAGTACGAAGATGCTTGTGACAGAGTCAAGAACTTTTACCGAGAGCAGCATGAGAAGCAGACCGTCGCCTACAACCTTGCTGCTCGCAATCGATTCAACAGCGCTGCTCGAGTCCGACCCGAGATGACTGTGTGGCAAGCCATCGAGAAGCTGAACACTCTTGTGGACGAGTCCGACCCCGACACTGAGTTGTCTCAGATTGAGCATCTCTTGCAATCTGCCGAGGCTATTCGCCGCGATGGCAAACCCCGATGGATGCAACTCACTGGCTTGATTCACGATTTGGGCAAATTGATGCTCTTCTTCCCTGAGCTCGAGACTCAAGGTCAGTGGGATGTTGTTGGCGATACTTTTCCTGTCGGTTGCGCTTTCGGTAAGCGCATCGTCTTGCCTGACACCTTTGCTGCCAACCCGGATACCAAGGATCCTATTTACAGCACCAAGTTTGGCATTTACACGCCTGGTTGTGGTCTCGACAACGTCATGCTCAGCTGGGGTCATGATGAATACCTGTACCACGTCGTCAAGGATCAGTCTACTCTTCCCGACGAGGCTCTTGCCATGATCCGATACCACTCCTTCTATCCTTGGCACAGAGAGGGTGCCTACCGCGAGCTCATGTCCAAGAAGGACCATGCTATGCTCAAGGCCGTGCAGGCTTTCAACTCTTACGATTTGTACAGCAAGAGCGACGATGTGCCTTCTGTGGAGGAGCTTAAGCCGTACTATATGGAGCTCATCAATGAGTTCTTCCCTCAGAAGGTGGTGAAGTGGTAGACAAGAGGTCGTCTCATCCTTGAGGATCTAGGTGACCGCTTCTGTGGGTCAATGGTTTTTCATTTTTCCTTCTTCTCTTAATTTCTTCTGTTTTCTCAACTCAATTCCCTTGCTTGATCGTCTGAAGACGAGGCAATGAACGGAATTCATGGAGCGTGCAAAGTCAGGTCGAGGAACGACCCATGTGTAATGATAAGGTTTTTCCTTTTTCTTTTTAGAAATTGAGGTATCACGTCATAGAGCGTCATTGAATGCAACGTTACAACTTCATTTCACGATAGGTGTTTCTAGATGTGATGCGCTGCAGGCCTTATAACCTGGTGTGTTGTTGCCCTTGAAGACTAATTGACTTCTTGGCAACTATTGATTATGATGCACATCTACTGTCGCCCGTCGTGTAAGCTCTTCTAGGAGCTTCTATATTGAGAAAGTAATCATGCAAAGAAGAGGCCTGTGCATTTGAGGATGTTTTGGCTGCGAAAAGCTCCCCGCTGAGGAGTTACCCTTTCACTTACTCTTGTCGTCGTCGATTATTTTCTCCGCCCCTATTGATAGCGCCGTATCACGTTTACGCAGGGTAGTGGCGCGTTTTGCTGCAACGAAGAAGAAGAATAGACATCATCGTCGCTTCTGAAACAAACAAAGTTATATTGCAGCCCATGAATCAAGTCTAGCCTGCACCTTCAGCAGATTACTTCCTCCGATCGCAGCGCCGTCCATCATCGATACTGCCTTGTCTGACTCAACCGGCAAGCAAGGTTCACATTTAGCCCAGATTTAGCGCGTGAGACTCACAGCAACTCACATCAGTGGAGTTCTGCGCCTAGCGTGGCTGCCCCAGTACCTAGGTAGGCAGACTCGCAACTTAACGCGAACAGAGAGATACTAGCAATGGTTTGTAGGACTATATATACTCGTTTTCACGGGATTGATTCCGAATGGCACTTCATTTCCACACAAAAACACTTCGTTGCATAAGGTATCTACCAAAAGTGCAAGTAACCAGAGCAGCACAATTCCAACGGACCTTGCAAACACCGTCGAAGATGGCTACTACTTCAACCACCGATAAACAGCCCGACGAAGGCAAATACGTCTTCTTTTGGCGCGAATCCGATCACGAAACAGGGTGGCTTTCACAATGGTATTATTGTCCGTTCAGAGATGATGGGAATCCCCAAATTGTCTACAAAACGGCCGAGCAGTGAGTTTGTTTCTATTTCCTGCATTTACGCACTTCTAGTATTTGGTTTTTGTCAAGCTTACATCATTTTCAGTTACATGATGTATCAAAAAGCAGTCGTCTTCAACGATGATTCTGCAAAACTAGACATTCTCAAGGCAGATCACCCGCGGAAAGTAAAAGCCCTTGGTAGGAATGTCAAGAATTTCGATGGCAAAATCTGGGAGGAAAAGCGCGAAGAGGTTGTTCGAAAGGGAAACGTTCTCAAATTTACCACGGCTGTCACGGAGACGGGCTTTCGAAAGGGCACGGGTCAGAGTGCACCACCGCTGGATGGTACCTTGCGAGAAATGCCGCTCGTGACGAGGGACAAGGAGCTTGTTGAAGCAAGCCCATTTGATGATATTTGGGGCATAGGGTTTAAAGCTGAAGAGGCTGAGGAGTGCAAGGACAGTTGGGGCTTAAATCTGCTCGGCAAGGCCCTTATGGAGGTGAGGAGGGGGTTTCGTGAGGAAGATCAGAAACGCGCCGGTCAGTAGTCTGTTTGAAGCAATTTTTGACGTGGCATGGAACCGGTGTGCTTTTGCTCGGAATTTGATGATACTAAAGTGAGCAAAGAGTTGGGATTAGGGATTCTTACAGTCTTCTCGTAGTCGAACAGAAAATGTGGATGTCCTCAAAGACAGAAGAGTCCGTTCATGACATCAGTATGCGAGGCGCCCAAGTACATGGTCTTCACGTCATCTCCTGCAGCTGCTTCGCAGTGAGAAATGAAGCAGTTCACGTCAATGCCTTTCAAAGCCAAGAAAGTCGATTTCGTTGCTTTAATCAAATCGGTCGTCGTTGCAAAGGTAGGCTAGATGTAGAAAATTAAGGGGAAAGTGACAGAGGAATTAGTTACGATGCTAAATTGGTATATAATCCACTATGCTTTTTTGATAACAGATATATGTGATATCCTCTCTATGCCGAAGGTCCCTCTAACGCTTAATCGTACACTTATACAAATCTTGCCCCGGGGCAAAATCAATAGAGCGGCGTGATTTGCCCATGCAACACCTTCTAATCGTTCGCTTCGTTGCCGTTCCGACCTGGCCACCATGTTGCGTTCCTTATATTTCCTCTTCAAGTATTACAAGAATAACACCGTCTCCACGTAAGCGCCAAAATTAATATACAACAAATGACATGAGTTTTTCCCGTTTAAACCGGGACTTGAAACAGGACCAAAGCTCCTTGTGCTAGTAGACTTGCACTCACAGCACTTTAGTGCCACTCTCTACCACTCTTCTGCATTTCAATCAGACGCCAGCCCCGTGTCTCAGGGTTGTTTAAGTCCTCGGGAACTCGGGTAATACCAATGGCGTAAGTAACCAATTGTACCTTGTCCTCCATACCAGCCGCCAGCTCGTTCGACTTGGCGTTACGGTACACATGGACTTCTTGAGTTCGGCAAGTGATGATGAAGACAGGGACCTCGCCAGGATCCAGCATTCTAGCTCGGAGGATATCAACGTTGCGGATATCAAGGATACGGCCATCAGACTTCATTCCTGCCTGAAGATATTGCTTCGTCAGAGCCTCATACACAGAGAATTGAGCAGCAGATAACCACAGCTTCAATGTCTCCGTGTCACCCTTGACATAGGCATCGAGAACTTCTGGAAGGATGTATTCGCGAAGTTCCTGTAAGAAAGGCTCGACCTGGAATGCAGGATCCATGGATCGGAACTTCTTGATGACGATTGCCGTTTCGTTCTCTGCGAAGAAACCTCCAATGCGATCAGTGATGCTTCGAGCCGTTGAGATCAATGGGTTCTCTGATTCCTCGTATCGCCCCTTCATTGAGAAAAGTCCTTGCACAAATTTATTCTGGTCGCGGAAATCCCTCCAAGCTTCCTTCCAAGCAGCGTCCTTGTGGAGGGTGACATTCGTACCAGCGCTACTTGTATGTTAGCTTCTCAAGATTTCTTGAAGAAAAAAACGTAGAACCGAGGCGTGACTTACTTGGGGTCTTCCTCTAGGACCTGGTTGTGGTTGGGGTTCTGCTGCTCCATCATGGCTCGCCTCTTTCTGCGCTCTTCTTTTTCTACCCAGCCACCGTATCTCGAGGAGCTACCATCATTAATAACGTTCTTGACATTGCGGTACGCTTCCGTCTCGCGAATGGGTTTCGTTGCCTTGTCCACGGCGTCTCCTGTGACGTTGGCAGCCTTTCGTACTCCCTTCATCACTGAAGTATCCCAAGTCCAAGCGGCTCCCTTCCCAATGGCGCCAGCTGTTGACTTGACTGTCTTCAAAGTTGTGGATGAGATGGCTCCGGTCGATTTTTCGTAGGCCTCGCGTGCGCGACGAACCGACTCGCTCTCGGAAAATTGGTGCGCTGCGGCACCAATCTGCTTCGTCGACTCGTTCCATTCTTTGGATGCTTGAAATTCGGTGTTCATGGTCTCCATAAACACTTGCCAAGGAGTCTTGTCACCGTGAGGCGGCGGTGGGGGCATATCCTCCTTCTTCTCCTTGCCATCCTCTTTGCCCTCGGATTTCTCTCCGCTCTCCTCATCGTTGGCCTTCTTCGATTCTTGTTCGTCTGATTTGGGCTCAAATTCGGCTTTTTCGGAGCCGGCCTCGGCTGAAGCAGACTTGGCGGCATCGCTGTTCGGCTTGTCGTCTTTGGATGTCTTCTTGCTCACGTGGAACTGCCTACTCTGCGCAGAACCGATGGGCACAGGCCGAAGTTGCGAGGGAAGAAATTGGGATCGCAAAGGGGAAAGAGTCGCAACAGTGGCGGGCTTGGGAGTGCTGCCGTACGCAGAAACTTGAGAGGCTTGAGAAAGCTGGGAGGCTAACCTCCTATATGCCGGTGATCGGCCACAGGAGTTCATTTTGTGAATAGGTGCCCTAGAAAGAGCATTTTCAGAATTGACTGCGCTTCGAACGAAGGAGTTCATGCTGTGAGGGACGGGTGGGGAAGTTCCACGAAGTATGTCTTGTCTGTCGGACAAGAATCGAGGAGAGGAGCAATGGGAGGCGGGAGCTGCAGCAGACAAAATAGAAATTTCGGTTGCCGCGATCTCGGCTGCAGGCGGAACACCCGCCTACAGAGGTGGCAGCTCGGCAAAACCGCGGCAGTTGGCATTTTTGTCCCAGTGCTCGTGCAACTCAAACATTTGGGCAGGGGAGAGCATCGAAAATTCCGTAGCATTTATCTTGCGTTTGCAGCATCTTCCTGCTCTTGCACGAGCTCAATTCGGCAAGATGAGCCGGTCATTAGCGAATCGTCTCAGCGCGCTCCCGCTGAACTTTTCAAAAACCAAATCGAGCGTCGCAGTATCTTCCATCCAACCATCACGACTATTTTCCCAATCAACAGCGCGATGGGACGACTCCAAGACGGATAAGCCGAAAAGGGTTCAGGCTCGGCCCAAAACCGAGTCTTTCCTAGAAAGCATGCTCAACAGCTCGCCGCCGTCGCGGAACCGAGCGGCACAACAGTCCAATACGATGAATGACTTGTCGCAGAGCATGGTTTTCCAAGCTCTCAACAATAAGCCCAACATCGACACAAGTGCACTTTCAGGCAAACCGCACGAACCCCCGCAGCGAAGGGAGGACGAACAAGAACCTTATCATTTCCATGTCTATTCTCACAAGCATAACACACACATCACTTGCACAAAACCCAATCGGGAACCTATCATCTCCATGTCGTGCGGCAACATCGGATACCGCAAGTCTCGACGTGGAACCTTTGATTCAGCATACTCACTTACCAAATATGTTTTGGAGCGACTCATTCACACCGGGTGGCCTATGAAGATCCAGAGACTCGAGTTGGTGTTGCGAGGATTCGGTCAAGGACGAGAAGCTGTAGTCAAGGTGCTGATGAGCCCCGCGGGCAAGGTTCTGCGAGATAAGATCGTTCGGGTCGCAGATTCTACCCGCATCAAATTCGGAGGCACGAGAAGCGAGAAGCCAAGACGTTTGTAAAGCAAGACGGGTGGCATTGGGATATGCAGGTTCTTCGGGCGGAGAAAACAACGGCCTATTTGTAACATATCATTGTACAAGCTACATTTTATCTAGCGGTTATACTAATACCTGAACCAGTCATGGAATCAGGCTGTGAACTACCCTTTTAAGACTTATGGTACATTTGTTTGATATACATGGTATCTAGCCAGTCCCGGAACGCCTTGCCACCCAATCATGAGGAAAGAACAAGCAACGCAACGCGAAAACGCAATGTGGACGAACAGAATGGCCGTCCTTAGGCTACTGGGGTGCTCGTTCTACGGGTGGAATATTGCGTCCGGAAGTATCCCTCAGTACTTGTTTGCCCTTCCCACTCCCTCCTCTACGCCTCTCTTCCTCACTATACCACTCCTCACTGTCGTCTCTGCCTTCTGACAAGAAATGTGGCCGCGACTGGGAAAGCATCCTGGATGACTCGTCCGCTGTGTCATCCTCTTCGTCCAAAAGCTCGCCATCGGCTGTTTCATACTCGGGCGGTTCGATCCATTCACGGGGGACAACGCAAGGTAGAGCAACACCAATGCTCGCGGCTCGATTCAGCCAGCCGGGACCGGGGTTGCTGGTTAATTTTTGGCAGAGATAAGATGTGAAATGGTTGCAGTTCTTCGTCAGGAGGTTGTACGAGGTGCCCAGGAATTCCTCCGATGCGCTGCGTAATGTGGAATCGATTTCATCTTGGGTAGCGAGAGTAAACCCGTGTAGTAATTCGCATCGAAATGTGCCGCCAGGCGGTTCGGTTTTGGGTTTCGTCCAGTACACCCCAGTCACACCACGCTTATCGTGCCCGCCGTAAGCATACTCCTTCCCGTTGATGACGACTCCAGAATGAAGTAGAGACGCGCCAATGGTCCAGAGAACCGAGGAGAGTCTGCCGGGCTACATGAGTCCAAAAGACGGAGGGTCAGCTTTGTCGCACTCAATAGTTCTGCAGAGGGAGTTTGAAGCGGCGACAGACCGGCAGTAAATCGTAGACGTGGATCTTAATCTCTGTCTTTTGCAATGATAAGGTAGACCTGTGCCTGCTCGTCTGCTGGCTAGTGCTATGTCGCGGCGTCGACATGTCGGAGACTGACACAGCTCTGGAAGTCCCAGATGTCTTACTCGAGAGAGTCAAGGGTGCGAAACGATGGGGTTTGGTGATTGTTGTGGAGATGGAGGAATGATAGTTGGCAGCGTTCGAGACGGAGCTGCTGCGGGCGCTGTTGAATCAGTCAAGGAACAAAGGTCAGACGTAAGTTCCAGCGACAGCAGAAAGGAGCTCTGACGATGCTCTTTGAACAACGCTGAGCTCGACAACCAACGTGGAGGGGATGTCGAATTGGTCCAGCCGGGTCCGGAGGCAGAGCATGTCAGAGGCTGGCCGCAGCTTGCTCACTCGGCTGAAGACAGTGACACCCGCCAGAGGCATTAATTGATGCATTAATACAGGCTGTGCAGGCGCAGGCCGAGACATGCCATGTACCAACCAAAGACAGACGCACTACAGATGAAGCTGCGCTGAGCGGTTACTGGATGAGGCGCATCCCGGCCGCTATGACGCATTTGGCGCTCCCGTTTCACTGCCCACCGCTGGCCGCTGCAGAGCTCAGCTCACCCGCCATCGTCCCGCTGAGGACTCCAGTCAGCAGTGGCAGAGCAAGGAAAAATACTTGCTCCGAGAAGACTGGGCCGCAAACCCAGCCACAGTTTCTGCCCACGCACTAAGAATGGGTGTGGTGGGGGAGCTCTTCAAATTTCGTTTGTCGCAATTTTACAGACACTTTTCTCCTTCTTCTCCTCATTGCCAACACTGCAGTCGCAGATATCGTCTGTCTCTTGTAATCGAGCAGGCGTTTCTCGCTCTTCTTCCTCTCCTTCAAACCTACTTTGGTACAGGCTGTCAGCAGCCACGCCGTTCACCACGACGTTCCCTACCATTTTTCCTTCTGCCTTCTCTTCTCTTACCTCACCTTTTCTCCCCCGCGCAGCCAGGTCTGCAGCTCTTGGACATACTCCAATCGCCCGGCGCGTGTTTGTTGTCATACCCTGCCGGTTTTACGCAAAATCAAGAAACAAGATGCCCCCTAAGAAAGCGTTTCAGGAGGAGAAGATCCCCCTGGGACGACCAGGCAACAACTTGAAGAGTGGCATTGTGAGTGCACGCGTCTTCCATGGTCACATACGCGTACGTACGTATCACGAACGCATGCTAACCAAAGTATCAGGTTGGTCTTGCAAACGTCGGCAAGTCCACATTGTTCCAGGTCATCACAAAATGCGACCTTGGCAACCCAGCTGTATGAGGCCCCCCTCGTCTTTCGCCCTTGATTCGGGGTGCTGACAGCTTGAAAGAACTTCCCCTATGCCACCATTGATCCTGAAGAGGCACGTGTCATTGTACCCGATGCCAGATTTGACTGGCTATGCGAGAAATACAAGCCCAAGTCTCGAGTTCCTGCCAACTTGACGGTCTATGATATCGCTGGTCTGACGCGCGGTTCATCCACCGGAGCTGGTCTTGGAAACGCTTTCTTGTCGCATATTCGCGCAATAGATGCCATTTTCCAGGTTGTTCGATGCTTCGACGATGCTGAAATCATCCACATTGAGGGTGATGTTAATCCCACCCGAGACTTGGACATCATCAGCGAGGAGTTGAGACTCAAGGACATTGAGTTCGTCGAGAAGGCTCTGGAAAACCAGAAGAAGACCCGCATGGGTGGCCAGAGTTTGGAACGCAAGAAGGCCAGAGCAGAACAAGACATTATCGAAAAGGTTTTGGCTTGGCTGCAAGACGGCAAAGATGTCCGCAAGGGTGACTGGGGCCCTAAAGAGGTGAGAAGTGGTAACGATGCACCCAATTCTTTTTTCCTTCCTTCACTGTCTTTCCATGTCCCGCAATCAAACTACCCTTTATCAACCCCTCCAAGGGCTTCTTATGATGACAAAAGGCCATTTGGCCTGATCTAACCCCAGCTCGTCGAATGCCTCACCTAAAACAACGCTTAGAGTGCATTGTGAGATAAACTTGAATCTGATAGAAGCCCACTCACTACCATCTCTTTACATTACTTTGGACAAGACTTGATTGTACGAAATGTCATGCTAATCAATCTGGTTAGGTCGAAGTCATCAACCCTCTTTTCTTGTTGACTGCCAAACCTGTCGTGTACTTGGTGAACTTGTCCGAGAAGGACTTCATCCGCAAGAAGAACAAGCACCTGCCCAAGATTGTCGAATGGATCAAGGAGCATGCCACTGGTGATCCCGTGATCCCCATCTCCGTGTCATACGAAGAGCGTTTGACTCGCTTCGAGACGGAAGCGGAGTCTTTGGAGGAGCAGAAGAACGTCGGCGCTGAGTCAGTTTTGCCCAAGCTTGTCACTCAAATGCGAAAGACGCTGCAGTTGGGCAGCTTCTTCACCTCTGGCACGGATGAGGTTCGTCAATGGACCATCCGTACTGGCACCAAGGCGCCTCAGGCAGCTGGTGTCATTCACACAGATTTCGAGAAGACCTTCATTCAAGCCATTGTCTACAATTTTGACGTTCTGAAGGAGCTTGGCGATGAAGCGGAAGTGAAGGCCAAGGGTAAGATG
Organism: Periglandula ipomoeae IasaF13; assembly: GCA_000222875.2. Classification (NCBI taxonomy): domain Eukaryota; kingdom Fungi; phylum Ascomycota; class Sordariomycetes; order Hypocreales; family Clavicipitaceae; genus Periglandula; species Periglandula ipomoeae. The sequence goes on from AFRD01000061.1 coordinate 80,277, forward strand.
ATGACAAAGGGCAAGGACTACGTCGTCGAGGACGGAGATATTCTGTTGATCAAGGCCGGTGCAGCCAAGGGCTAAATCGCCTGTCACGACATTCTAGTTGAAGCTGGAAATTTGAAAACGGCCTTCAGCTCAGACAAATGAAAAAAATAAGAACAGATGTATGAATGATAAAGAGAAATTCTAAAATGATCTTCTATGTTGCAAGACAACCATTACCGTATTGATGAAATTATACCGCTTAACCATTCGTCATCTCGGCATACTGTAAATATCGCAGCCAACTGTCCGTTTGTCAAAGACCAATAATGCGAACAAGCAGAGTGCGGCCCGCCAAGTCCATGTTTATATGGAATCAACTCAAAATACAATTCCTCCTTGGCCATTTGGTGACATGAGAATATGTCTCGCATAATAATGGATCATTAATATCTCAACGAAGGTTGGTCGCACGGATAGACCGGGCTGAACATCCAATCCCGCAGCGGAGCAAATCGATGTAACGCAGTAAATGCACGTCCGACACCAGACTTCGATCAGTGAACACTTCCCAGCCTCCGCCTGAACCCTTCCTCCCGCTTAACAGACATTTTGTCACAGACCAGCGCCTACGTCTGCGTCTATCCAATTGGTATTATCGCGCACGACAATAAAGGCTTCTATCGGACAAGGAGATTCAGTTCCGGTCAAGATGGATTATGTTGGACATCGGGTTGTCCAGGAGGCTGCGAAGGAAGCGCCCAGGTACGATCATCTCGATGACCCATCACCATTTCTTCTCATCGTGATTTTCCGCTGCGGTTTCCGCGCATATTTTTGTTTCTCAGATATTTGCTTTGCTTCGAACAGTGTATCCATCTATCAACCCCGTCATTCTCACTAGCGCAAGATACTACCAACCTCGTTCAGAAAGCTAACTACCATTTAAATAGCATCACCACCCCCTTCACCCCCCTCAACCTCGTCCTCCTAAGCGTCCTCCTCTACACAGCGTACTCGACCTTCTCGCGATCTAACACCGCGCCTCCCATTCCCCGCGGCCCCCCGTCAAAGGTCTTCCGGACGTACACGCCGCGAACGCTCCTCCCGTTCAGCGGCGAGGACGGCGGGCCCATCTTCTTCGCTGTGCGCGGCCGAGTGTTCGACGTCAGCAACGGTCGAAGCTTCTACGGCCCCGGCGGTCCGTATGCTAATTTTGCGGGGAGAGATGCGAGCAGAGGTCTTGCGTGTCATAGCTTCGATACGGACATGTTGACGAAGGATCTGGATGGGCCGCTGGATCCGCTTGATGGGTTGGGTCCGTCGGAGATGGAGGCTTTGGAGGGGTGGGAGGAGACGTTTTTGGGAAAGTATGATGTTGTTGGACGGTTGGTTTCTGTGGAGGACTTTAATGCTGCGAAGGGGGCGGAGGCGACGCAGTGATTTTGGCTCTCGAGGTATGGTAGGATGGGAAATCGTTTGGTTGAATATAGTGGTTTGAGACGGTCTGTAGGAAATCATGGGGATTTTGCTTCAGAGTGAAATACATTTCACGTGTGATCACATCTGCATGCTGGACGAGTCGTAGAGATTCAACACAATGTAAATGAAAAATGAGCATTTCGCTCGTATGGCAGTGACGTATGATGACAGGTGAAAAGGATCGAATCCAAAAAAAGAAAATGACTCTGATAATACGCGTCAGAAGTATCCCAACTCCATGCAATGCCTTTTAGACCATATCTACAGCAAACAAAAACAAAAGGCCGTATTCTGCTATTCAAGAAAAAGGCAGCCTTCGTCCGCATGCATTCAATCCAAGAAAATCCCCTCGCTCGGTCCATGATTGTTGAACGAGTTTCAAATAGAAGCGCAAAGACAAGTAACGAACAGAAAAACCATCGCTCCCACCGTCTGAAATCATACAGCGTTCGTCCCTCTCTTATCACCGGATCTATGAATTGCCCAGTTGCAGTATTGTTGCTGCGCGTCGTAATATGGCTGCGGTTTTAGACGTGATGAGTCTGGCTAGCTCCCAATCACCAGCGTCGATGGTGTCGCGAATTGCTGGGAATAGAGAAACGTCATACGTAGACCACTTCTGCGGCCCAAACACGACGTGCTTAAATTGGGTGCGATTCGGAATCTTAAAAAGGCTATCAGCATACTGTGGACTCTTCCCTCGTGCGGTTACTAGGAATGGGAGAACTTACGCCGCCGCCGTATTCCAAATCCAGGAGTGCGGATTCAAATGCAGCCATTTTCTCATTGTACATGAGACGCTTGAGCCCGAGGCCATTAGCTTCAAATCCATTGCTAGTGAGAACCGAATGATCCCATTCTAGTTCCCACTTCTCAAACTCCTCGGCATTGCTCTTCACCAGTTCTGCGGCATCACTGAGTTCCTTGAAAGGTATCTTGGATGCCCCTTCCTTAGCGCCATTTTGTTTGTGAGCCCACGTCTCCAACTCATGAACCCAAGATATGAGCCGTCGGGCATAGCCAACAACGTCGAAAGGCATGATGGCCCGGTCTGCCAGATCTAGAAGCAATAACCCAACAACCTCGCCCATGAGACCGTGGTACACAAAATTCGGGTCTATCACTTGTTCGACCAAGTTGAAATTGTCATAGCTTGAACCAAACGGCACAGGACCACCGGCAAATTGGAGATCCATGGAGCTCGTACCAGCAATGTGTTGGAACGGCACAAAGTCACCGCCACCACCCAGTCCTTCCAACTTAGCTTTGCGACCCTCCCATCCTTGTTTGAGTGACACATTAGTGTTTGGGTCGATAACTCGCTCCATGGCCCGGAGGAGAGCTCTCTCGAGTACTGGAGATCCGCTTGCTTGGAAGTCTGTCCCAGAAATGGCGGCATCGAGGTTGATGTAGGCGAAAGCGTTTTCTCGTATGGATGCTGGCGCATCCAATGCTTCTTCGACATACTCAGTAGAACCAATCGTGTTGTATGCTTGAGCGTCCCACGACATAAACTCGATAGTACGCAATGGGCGCCAGCCGCGGCTCTTTAGGTTGCCGAATATACGGGCGAGCTCGATCATGACTGCGGTTCCGGAATGGGGTTGCGTCGCACCAAAGGCCATCGTGTCCCGGTGATTTCCTAGAATGATGGATTTTGTTGACTGTTCCATCCCTTCGATTCTGCCGTAGACGTTCCAAATGGGCTGTCGCTCGACTTCGTCTTGCTCATTTTGTAGACGCACAATGGGTGACTTGTTGTCGCCTGTCCACCACTCTTCCACCTCCGGTACACCCCCCTTCCATCCATCTGCAACCTTCTGTCCATGGCCCTTGAGGTGCTGCAGTAATATTTTGGCGTCTCTCCAAGAAAGCGGCAAACTGGGAATCTTCGGCAGCCCAGCCGCATCCTCGATCCTCACCCTTTGGTTTTCTTTCTTGCTCTCCCATCCAGGAGTCAGTACGTCTCCAACAATCCAGCCCCTTAGGCCGACAGAGCCACGATGCACGCCGTCGTCTGGCATAAATCGTCCTTTTGGTGCAACTTCGCCCTTGAGAAATCCGTCATCGGCAGGATCGCTATAGATGATGCAGCCAGCAAAGCCAGCAAGTTCTGCGGCCTTGACTTTGGGTGCCTCGTCCATTTGGGTGCCGTAGTAGCGTACGAGAGCAATCGCTCCTTTTGTATCAATTCCGCTGTCCCTCAATTTCTGGAAATCCTCTCTAGATCCATAATTGGCATATATAAGCGGTCCCTGTACATCTCCTGATTTCGAGAGGCCGTGGAAAGCATAAGTCTGTCGTCCTGCCGTCTCCCCACCTCGCTCCTCCTCATCCAGCTTCGCTGTCCATATGGGATTCTTGCCAACTGTATCCAGGACTTGCACGGTCCGGCCGTCTTTTCTCGGATAGTTGACGTATGCATAGTACTCATCGAGTCGGATTTGTTCAAGGTTTGCGCGTCCAAACATGCTTTGGACATCCAACGCCGTTGCATAGTCTCCTTCAGTGCCAGCAATATGAGCATAATGAGAATAGTGTAAGACAGACGCTCGCATCCGCAACGGGTCAACGTTGGTTTGCAGAAAATGTTTGAGATCCTCTGGGTCGAAACGCATCCCTCCAGGAAGAGGAGTGTCAAAACCATTGAAGAATCCGCTCGCAAAAAGAAAGTAGACGAAACCGAGAACGACGAAAAGTGCCACGAGCCTTGCAAACACGATAACCATGGTCATCGAGTTGACATGCGGCCATTCCCAACGCCTTGTCTCCGTAGTCGTTTGGTTCTCAGTCTCGTTCTCGCTGCTCGCCAGCTCGGTCGGTTGTGATGGAAGCTGTATGCGAAGTCGTGGTAACCTTGGTCGCCAAGACCACTTCCACTTAGGCAACGATAGTGAAAACGGGATTCTCTTACTCCAAACAGATCCTCTGCTCCTCGTCGGCTCGTCCATCTCCATCTCTTGCATTTCCCGCCGCACTTGCGCAGCCTCTTCGTCATCGTCGACATCGTTGTCGCTTCCAAGCAAGCTTAATTCGTCATCCGTTTCCGCCGTTGGTGCTCGGTATCCATGGGATGCTCTTGAGGGCCCAGCGGCACTCTCTGCTTGGTGTAACAGGGATTGTTGTTCTACTTCGTCGGTATCCTCGTGATATATCGACGATCTGGATTGTGTCCAGGTGTAGTCGCGACGACTCCCGGTCGCCAACGCCTCATCGTAGGTCGGAGGGACTGGGTCGTAGAACGGCGTCTTTTCAGATGGCATGGCGGGCCAGACGCATGCGCGTGCGCAGTCGAAGTAAGGTCAATACGTGCTAAGAATGGTCCATGCAACGCCAATTCAATCGGAGGACTGCAAGATACTGAGGCTATGTCTTGTGCGTGATGCTGGTTCGCGGCGCAGTAGGATTCGTTTCGCCCGTACGAGTCGGGAACGGGGGGTCCAGTGGAATATAATGAAAGTCAAGAACGAACGAAGTAGAAATAATCATGCGCTCAAGCCGATTAGAATGAAAAGTTTGCCAAGTATGCCGCATTACTTGCTTCCAAGCAGAAAATCAACTTGTCCACCTCAGAGCCTGCACGGCGAGCTGGCTGGTGGTATTAATAAAAAAGGAGGAAATGTGATGATGCAGGACGGATGTTCCAGCTGGGAAGTTGCGCAGTGAGGACCCTAGGACGGCCTGGCGTGCATAGGTCCTCCGTGTATGCACTCCGTACTGCGTACTTACAGGCACTCACTCGCTGGGACACGGCCACGTAAGGGTCAAACGGGCGAGACAGTGACAATGCACGGGGGGCCGAGTTGCGCCTGTCTGCTTCAGCCCAGGTGGGTGGATTCTTGGTCAAATACCGGATCAAACAGGACTGTAGGGAACTGTTGCTGCTATACTGTAGACTGTCTGATCTTACTAAACCAGACGTTTCGGACTAGACACGACGCAGTCACTATCTGCCCTTCAGTTCCGACCACTCGGCCTGACACCAGAACAGAGGGACTACTCGAGGCAGTGTTGTCCACTGCCAATATTACATGAACTGTCCAGTTTCGGGGCCGTGGGAAAGCCTCGGAATCAAGTTGTGGCGGAGTCTAATAATCCACTGTTCTTGGCAGCATCTCCCCAGCCGTCATATCCAATTCCCCCTTTTGCTGGCGCAAACATCGCCGTCTCCAAAGATACCTAGATATGAATCGAGACTTTTCGAATATGGATACAAATGATGCTGCAGTCAAGACCATTCTCCACAGGTTGCTATTGACCTTTGGTCTGTTACAAATCTCTGTCTGGTACCGACAAGGTGGGAGACAGCTGTTGTAGCAGCAAGCAAAGTAGTCTGGTGTCTCGTGTCTGAGTCAAGCAATGTCCCCCCCTTTGAAGCCCACCCAACAACTGGCCAGCCCAAGGAGAGTACAAGGCCCCACCCCACCGGACACCCACCTGGGTCCAAATAATGCAGTTGCCCATTCTAGTACCGCAGGTTGGTTGGTACCTGACTTAAGGGTTGTGGGAATTACTAAGTCTGTATCGATACCTTCCATGCTCGAATAGAGAGAGCCAGTAGTCATAACATGGGTTAATATCAGTCCTTCAAGACATGACTCGGCCGAAGAACGTGAATCGATTATGTATATATTTACAAGTAAGAAGTACATTGTATGTCATGCACCATTTTCTTAGGGCGCCAAATGTGTGGTTTAATTATATCGAACACGCTTCGCATGCTTGGAGACCCCAGAACCCCTCAAGCTGGCTAGCTTGGGTACAGAACCACTCCTTCATACTGTCTGCTCCTAATGTTTTCCAGTGTCTGATGGAAATGCTTTTTGCTTGTTTCGATTGAACCGCTGTCTTGCTGGTTGCCGGCCAGATTCGAGTGAATGAGCTCGATGAGCCCGTTGAGATACTTCGTTGTAACCTGGAAGACGTTGTTAGAGTCTAGAAGACAAAAATCGCACGGAACATGAGAGACTGGACAGCATGTTCTTGTCTTACCGATTCATTCTGCTGGTCAAAGTAATAGACATATCTATCCAGGATCTCGACAAACAACTCAATCGACGTAGCTGTTTCCATACACGTATCTGCTACGCGGAGAGCACGCTGTAGACACTCTAGGACGCGCTTTCCGTCTCGATATAGCTGGAAACAGTTAGCAATTTGGCATGTACTGGGACCTTGGTTTCGTGTCTATCAGCAAGTGTTGGCTCACCTCTGTCTCTTCTGTCTCGCCGTTGGAGGCAATGGGAGTGGCCCACCACAGATGGCTAGCCAGGTATACAGCCCGACATTGGTCAGGTTTTCGCAGCAGTTTGCTTCCGTGCTGCGCACATTTAGTAATAAGAGTGTCGTAGTTCTCCTTGCCGAAGTTCCTTGTTTGATGTAGAGACGTAGCAATCACGCAGACTGCTTGGAACTGCGCTTTCGAGTCCGTCACCGCTTCCTCGTAGACAGTAAATGCTTGAGCATAAAATTCATACGCCACCTCCTCGAAGCCAGTCATATCTGCCGTCTGTCCTGCACTGCAGAACAAACGTAAGGCCAATTCGGCAATGTTTGGTCCATTAACCCTAGTGTACAGGTGACTCAAGGCGGAGTGCATGAACTTGAAGAGGGCGTTGCTCTGCGTCTCCCAATTGTCGTCATAATGCTCTCTTGCTTTGAACCTTCTGGCCAACTTGATGCAGGCTGTGATAAGTGGCGGCGTAGTGGTTCGGATCCGGTCGTTACCGTCGGCGTATGCCTTGCGGGTCATTTGGAGTAGCTTGAATTGAGTGCCATTGTTGTCAGACTGTAGTAAATGTACCATGCGCGCCAGCCAGCCCTGTTCTTCCATCGTCTCGTCGGTTTCTACTGAGCGTCGCTGTGCAGCGTCTGGATATCCCTGTGGGGCCTGAGATCCTTCCTTGATAAGCACTGACATGATTTCCAGGACGTGCTCGAGTTGCTCTGTTTTGGAAATCTTTGTGTGGTCTTTCAATAAGGTTCTGATAATGTCTCCTGCTACAGCACGACGAGTGGGATAAGACTGGCATTGGAAAAGGGGGACGTATGTTGGGAGCGAAAGAGCTGTGAAGATGGAGACATAGCGTGTCAGAGGCGCCTTCAGAAGTGCCAGAAGACTTTGCTGTGCGGCAGGAGAGTGCAGATCGGCGTTGTTCATGTTTTCTTTGGTCTTCTGCGTTGCAAAGGCGAAGATCTGATCCACGTAGTCGAGGCGATCGGGATAGTTGTTCAGGGCGAGGTTACAAAGAGAAACGAGAAGCGCGATGATGTCTTGAATGGGCAGGTGTTGAGCCTCAACAAGGTTCTTGACTTGAGCGAAGAAGACTTCATAAAGCTGGACATTGGCGCCATCATTCTCTTGGCCATTGACTGCCGTAGTTTCAGTGTCGGCATTGGAGGGAGCTATTGACTCTGCGACTGTGCTCGTATCATCTCCAGTGGACGTGCCGGACTCAGTGTCCTGTGTCGCTTCATGAGCATCACCTTCCGAATCGGTAGCAGGCTTTGGCACGCTCTCAGAGGCACTACTGGTGTCTGTATGCAAGCGTGCTTTCTCCAGCAGGGCTGCCAAGGCATCCGCCTCCACCTGTTCCTGGTCAGGGCCTTTGTTCTTGGCCCCCTCACGGTCTGCATATTCTGACAAACGATCCATCAGCCCAATAACGATCGCCTTAACGTTGACGTGGGGGTTAAGTCGCGACACAGCAGCAAGAAATCGGTCGAGAGTGTGGAGGTGGAACTCATCAGGGAACACCTGCGTGATGACCTCGAGAAGGTACTCTTGAGCAAGGACGTCCCGGCATTGCACCACTTGTTCCAGCAAAGGTTCGAGAATGCTCGTCTTATAGGTTTCGAGATCGACAAGCTGGCTCAATCGAACAATGTTACTTCCAACCAGGAGCTGCAGTTCCCTTCTCTCGCGTATTCGCTGCTCTCGTTCTCTCGAGTGACCCTGATGTTGAAGCCGTACCCATAGCTTATTCATTTCCACAAAATTCGTCAGGATGAAGTTGATGGAGTCCCCCAGATTGCCCTCGGGTCCTTCGCTGTCCGTGGTAGGCAGGAAATCGCGAACTTGGCCAGACAAGTAGTAACGTAGGAAAAGCCCCCGGATTGGATGCTGAACACCCCGACTCATATCCATCATATCTTTCATCAGCTCCTTGACCGGCGCATCTTCGATTGACATGTAGGCTGTGCCGACGGTAATCATGAGGTAGAGCCTCGGGATGATATTTCCGGCATATTGCACCAATTCGTAAAGATCACCGAGGTGGTTTACTGGGTGGCTTTCGCGAAGGTGAACTGAAAGGTAGCGCAGCGCATCGAACACCGACATGTACAGCTCGTAATATTGCTTAGGGCCGAGACTGCTCGTGCGAAGCTCCGAGACCAGCGTAGAACTGACACAGCGTGAGCTCGGGATGCGGCAAAGTTACATTTAAAAGTCAACATACCAGCATTTCAGGGCATCCATAAGCTTGCCCGGCGTGTCGAGACATTTGCGCATCAGTGAGGTCTGCTGCCTCACGGCGACCAGCGCATCTTCGAGCAGACGAGCCTGGTCCTCTGGCGGCGCCGGCGTGGCCATGGTTGAATTAGGTCCAATGCAGCGGGGTAGCTTGGGGTTTCGGTGATGAACAAACAATTCTCGTCTTGCATCGACAAATGTCGGCGTAGCCAGAGAGGTATTGTTGTCGGACAGCCGGGTGTGACGGCTGATAGTGCCACAATCGAGGTTGAAGTCGGGAATGGGCTGTGTGGCAGGCAGGAGTCTCCAGATATCTATCACGAATCGTACAGGCCCAGTGCCTGCGCCTGCCCAGCAAGAGAGGTGCACGGGTGGTCCCTGGTGACGACAGTGCCAGTCTGGTCACTCGCCAGGTACCCACATGCAAGCGCAGTACCTACAGGACGCTGAAGAGCTCCCTAAGGTGGGCGGATACTTGACCCGAATACGGATGGTTTGGTTCTCTGACGCGCAATGGCTATCACGTGAGGCTGTTCTGCGCCGTAGAAAACGCATCTCCCTCAAGCTCAAGTGGTATTAATAGTGCTGCCTGTATAACGCCTACCAGTGACTTATGATCGAGCTTGTGGTAGCTCAAATCAAAGTGTAGCCTGGCGCGAACGCCATTTTCCGGATGATTCCTCTTGCAATTCTCGCATTTCACTTTTCAGCAGCTGGGCAAGATCAGGATGGCGGCCGCAAGAACGAGTGTTATTTTGTGTATTAGCTCAACAGCTTCAACTACTCTCAGCCTTCGTGGTCCCTTGGTTTGCCCGGTAGCTTCTGGGACTGTCTCAGGCTGTGGCTTATAAGGTCATGCAAGTCTGACGTACAATTGCACGGCTTTGCACAAGACAATAATGCTAATTCAGTGACTTTATTTGCTGCACCAAACTTTTGTTCTCAGTATCCATCCATCATCTATCACGTGACACCCTCGAAGTGGAAAAACTTCAGAAACTGCCGAACCTATAGCAGTGACTTGTGTATATCGTCCAGGTTTCATCCCAATCAATTGCCACATTTTTTGCCCTTTTTCAAAATGGCCGAGCTGAAAGAATCGCCATGCCGGATCTTGGTCATGGCCTCTGGCTTTGGCTCGAACTTCCAGGCTCTCATAGATGCTGCATCTAACGGACAGCTTCAAAATAGCTGCATCATATCTCTCATCACGAACCGGAAAAGTGCGCACGCAACTGTTCGAGCGGATAAAGCAGGTATGGAGGAGCTGAATTGCGTGTGTATATAATATGCACTGACTCATTAATCGTTGAATTATTATTTTTTTTTTCGGGCGTTCTGTTCCCACGCAATATTGAGATTTCTACAGGTTGACTGTGTTGCCGGCTATGCAGCTAACTCATGACTAGGCATTCCTTGGGATTACTTCAATCTAATCAGTAACGGATTCTTGCGGAAGGGAGAAACAGACGAAGAGAAAGTAGCTAATGGCCGTCGAAAATATGACGCTGCATTGGCCGCGAAAGTTTTATCAACGGATAGGGAAAGACCTGAATTGATCGTTCTCGCTGGTTGGATGCATGTCTTCTCAACTGCCTTCTTAGAGCCTATCGACAAAGCAGGTATCCGTGTAATTAACCTCCATCCGTACGTTTTTGACCACACGATGACCCCTTGAAGAGTATATGCTGATTGAGTTAATAGGGCACTACCTGGTAGGTCCAACAGAGATTTTTCTAGGCCTAGTGACTTACATTTTGCATAGGAGAATTCGACGGAGCTATGGCGATTGAACGAGCTTTCGAAGAGTTGAAGGCAGGACGACTAACACGCACGGGAATTATGGCCCACTACGTCATTGATGAGGTGGATAGGGGTACTCCAATTTTAATTCAAGAGATCGAGTGGAAGGGAGAGGAGCTTGAAGAGCTGAAGGAGAGGATACATGTCCATGAGCATGAGTTGATTGTGAAGGCCACGGCAAAAGTAGCGCAGGAGATCGTGGAGGGCAGGGGAACATAAGTTCTACGATGTCCCCAAAACCCTTGGGCTGTAGGTACATGCCGCTGCAAAAAAAATTACTCGCCATGAATCTAACATGTTTTCCATAGGAGGAGATGACCGGGATGCGGTCTCGGAGGCCGTCAGAGGCCGTGGTTGTGGATGTACGATCCGGTTTTCTGGTTTGCGAAGGCCTTAGCAACCAAAGCAATCGCCTATTCTCTGTTCGACTAGGTCATGAGAGGGGATAACATGGGATTTCCAGCCAGCCAAGAACCAGTTCTGGAGCAGGAGAGCGTCGAAGCTGTCCCTAAGCCAACAGACACTATTGCTTTAGCCAATGACTTCCAAAAGAAACTTGTCAGACGAAAAATATACCCAGCCTTTAGACTTCCTCACCTGAGCTTTGAGCAATTCGCGGCCGATCGCAATTTCCAAGCACACAAGAAGACAGTCAAGGTCGAGTGCTCCAAGACTGATAGGTGCTCGCGAAACAAACTTTACGAACACATCAAACTGAAGACTATTTCGACCCCATTTGTCTTTCCCACCGCAAGCGATCACAGAAGGAAGATTGTCACTTACTCAACCAAGGGCGAAGATAAAGCAAATCGTGACCGTATGGCGTCATAGGCGAGTATATATGCAATCGACAAAGTAAGGCAAGGAGGCGCTTCATCGATCAAGCCACCGGTTTGGGTTGACTTGGCGAGACATTTAGAATAGGATTCTATTCTCCAGAAGATGGAGTAAATATCATCCATGTACTCCCTACTCTTGGCTCTCTTTCGTATGATGAGGCTGTAGACTACATGTTGCTCTTCTCAAAACTTGATTGGCGGCTTACACGGTCGTGTTGTTGTCTACGGCGACGCGCGGATGCCGTCTTAGCAGAACGCAAAGTATGTACCTAGGTTTTCGTTCGTGATAAGGAGGGCCATACAGTCCACTGGATTATGCTTGCTGATTATCACTTGAGACATCGTTAAACATGCAGGGCGGATTGTTCCCTTCGCACGTCTCACCTATTTCAGGGTAATTAGTTGGTAAAGGTAATATCGAATGTTCAAGCTAAAGCCATGGCAGAGCATCAATTCATGGGATTGTCTGAGTTCTTGAGAGCCTCATTGATCTCCCACTTGACAAAAAAATACTGCAAGCAGTTAGAAAATTATCACAATAGCTCGTCTTCCAATGCGGAAGAACTACCCTGCCATGTCTGCTTACATGCACGTATACGGCGACCAATTGACTCATTATCTCCTTTCAAACCTGGGAGCATTTGCTACCCTGGACTGAGATTATCCGTGACAACAATCTTGATATGCAGCCAGGCACATTTCTGAACCGATCTGCCCACGGCGCCCCACCCGGGCCTGGAATGCCTGTCCGTGGCTTGGGGCGGGAGAACCCACGAAGCTTTGACAAGCTCGAATGGAGCCCGGAGCATGGAGCATGCTTGCTGGTGCTTCGTCTGGTCCTATGAGGTCAGCCTCCCGCGCCAAATCCTAGCTGGTCCCCTTTACAACTCCGAACGACCCTACCGATATACTACTTGCCGTCGACATTACTCGCGATTCTCGACACTCTAGACCATAAATCGAATTACCGAGCGACGTTCTTTGCGCGTTCTTTGCACCCAACGATCCCATTGTTGTATCCGTGCTTGCGCCGTCAAGGCCAAGTCCTTGACTCGGAGCCGACGCCATTTGCAACTGCTGCTCAGGACAATCGAATGAATGCAACCGCTAAACCCTTTCCTTTCCGCCTTTTTCAGAAGCTCCGTCGTCACACAGTGTACTCCAGTTCATCATCACGTCCTGCTAGTGCCGTTGACTGATGTTCTGTTAACTTCACGCGACACCGACAGCGGCGCTGCCGCCAGCGAGGCTGTTGCCTCGGAGGAGTTTCTGAGCAGCCACGTTCTGCGCATACCGCCGCCGCATACCTCTTCCGGGGAAAAAGATGGGGTTCATAACTTGCGCGAGGTTAGAGGAAAAGCGAAACAGTTTTCGATCCTGAACGGACGGAGCGTTGTCATCAAGGACTCGGTGGTGTACAGTAACAAAGGTACTGTCGGTTCTTCTATGTGAATGGCATGAGCTCTGAAAAAATCACTATAGTGCAATGATTCTAACGGTTCATGATGCAGGATTCAAGGCTCTCTCCCAAGCACAATTATTGACCGACGCGGTCTGGTATCCGGACGTATTTGAGCCTCGACAATGGCTCCTCTATTTCATCTCAAAACCCCTTGTTGGGGTTTGGGAAGAAGTCAAGATACCGCCAGCGATTCTGGTGCATAATACGAGGGATATTGCGGCTCTTGAATCGAAGAAGAATCAGAGTGGCGATACGGCAGAAGGTGCAGTTCCTAAAAAGAAAGACATCAGAAACTTCCATGACCTGCTTAACCACTTTCCAATGATCGCAAGACAAATGCAACCTGGCCTCGAAAAGCTCTTTGTTGAGTTCACGACAGTCTTCGAAAAACCATTACCTCCTCCACCATCTGCCTCCAGCATACCAGATCCTCAACCTGATGGTCCAATAACGGCCGCCATGAAGCGAGCGCGCTCAAATAGTTTTTCGGTGCGAACTGGAAAAATGCATAATCGCGAGACCCTTCCAGTAACTGAGGACTTCTACGCCGAGGATGACGAGGATGTCATACGAGCGTCACTGGAAACTGCCGTCACCGCCGCCATCGATTTATTTCAAAGCGTGGATAAACAACAACTGTCACTTCTAGGAGCCACAACTGACTTGACGGGACCCCTGGTTGAGAAGCTCATTGAACGCTACGTAACCGAGAACGTCAACTATCTTCTCTTTCCAAAGCTTAGTGCATTGAAGCGTCCAGAGGATCTTGAGCTTGAGGCTAAAATTAGACAAATGGAGTTTATTGATATTTCTCAGCTGGGAATTGCAATTGATGGTGGTTCAAGGGCCAAACACGACCTCCTGATCCAGCTTGGACCAGCTATTGAAGAATTCAAGAAGATTTCTAATGCCATGAGCCCTGAGGAGATGATGGATACACTGCTGTCCACAACAAAGGTCGTGTCGCGTCTTACAGGCACGACAAAAGATCAGGGTTCTAACAATAAAGGGGAGACTGCTTACGAAAAGGCAATCATGACGGTAAATGCCGATACTCTCGTCTCGCTGCTTCTCTACGTCGTCATACGATCCCAAGTTCGGAACCTTACCGCTAGGCTTTTGTACATTCGCAATTTTATCTTCATCGACGATGTAGATAGCGGAGAAATGGGGTATGCCTTAAGCACATTTGAAGCCGTGCTTGCGTACCTTGCCTTGGATTCGGCGGGCCTTCGCAGAGCAAGTCGACGCAACAAGTCTCTCTGGGATGCAGCCAAGAAGACCGACTTGACCGACTTGAAGAACATGATGGAGCCGGATACTTCCGCTATCGCGGATGGTGACGATGACCTGGGTGTTTATGAGACGGAGACTTCAACCAAGTCGGCTCGCCACCAGTCATTTACATGGAGCCTCACAAACGGTTCGTCGAGGCGTTCGTCACTGGCGCGGACAATATCAGACCGATTCTCTCATGGTTCTGGGCTGAGTCACATATTCCCCTTTCAATCTAACGGTGACGGCGTAGACGATTTTCCGCTCATCAAGAAGGTCAAAAGGGTTGCAATGGGTACCCGGAGTCTGTCAAGCGGATCAGAGATATCGTTTCACTCCCGTACGGGTAGTATTGGTACGTTAGGAAGTGCTCTTGAGGGAGACATATCTGTGGAGCGTCTAGCACAAACAAGCAATTCTTTCGGCGAGTCAATACCCATGATGGCTATACAAAGCGAGAACCCAGCTTCCCTGAGGTACTTGCTGTCTCTCTCCGGATATTACTCCCTTAATGTACTACTTCAAGACATGAATAACGAAGACACGACTTTGTTGAGCGCAGCAGTACAGCTGGGTAACATGGACATCATCGATATGCTACTGGGACGCATTGGGGCTCTGGCCACCAAAGACCAGCTGTTACAATACTTGGCAGAACAGGACATCTGGGGACGAAGTGTTGGGCATTACCTGTTCCATGCGCCATCTTTGATTACTAGAATCGGAAAACTCATTCCCTGGCGCCAGCGCGACAAGAACGGACAAACCCCATTGTTCGCGATGTGTCGCTCGTACGACAACGAAAGTTATTATGACATGGTGGAAACTGGGCTCAAGGTAGCCAAAGACACCCAAAATGATGGACAGGCGCTTCATCTGGACGACCACGTGGACGCAAAGGGAAATACTTTACTTCACATTATGAATGATCCTCGTCTGGCCATGAGGATATTGCATTATTGCGACGTGGATGTAAATGCAACCAATGAGAAAAAGTTTACGGCGCTGATGGTGGCGAGCAAGTATGGCAGATACGACATGGTCCGATGCTTATTTGCCGACCCTCGCGTCGATATCACCGCAAAAGAAATGCGTGGCCTCACTGCCGTCGAACTTGCCAAGGACGACGACGTTCGAAACAAGATCGATGACCTCGGCTTATTCAGCATGCCAGCTGGACGCGACGGCCGTATCACAGGCGTCGTGCGAGCATTCTTTGTCGAAGATGGCAGTGTGAGGCTGGTCTTGAAATCTGCTGCGCCCACAGACCATGACAGTTATACAGTCACGACCAGTAGACGGTCCCTGGCTGAATTTGAGCAGCTAGCTCACCTCCTCGCGGAGGAGAACCCAGCGTCATGGATACCCTCAATGTCGGACATCAGATCTCCGTTTCAAATACCCGTGAAACCCTCCAGAGCTATTTTACGGGATATACAGGCAAAGACGGATTGGTTCTTGAGAATCATGCTTAGCCACCCGACCCTTTCAACCCATGAAATGCTTTGGGAATTTTTCCTCGTCCCGGAACTTCAACTAGATGCCATGGAACAGCGCACAAAACTCAAAGTTGAGACGAGAATCGAAAAAATCAAGGAGGAATATGAGCCAGTACATGATATGAGAGAAGTAGAGCAATTTGTGAATCATGCCAGAGACACAGTCCGAAGCGTCAGCTACTCAACCAAGAGCGTTACTCGCCGTACCAACGGACTCGGACTAGCTATCTGCGGTAAGTTTGTGATCGCCCCCATATCTCACCACCTTTTTTTTCTCTTGTGCTAATTTGAGGACTTGTGTAGATTTGTACGACTCATTGGTTCTTCTACATCGCTCAGTATCGTCTCTACGATATCTACCTAAAACTCACATAACAGCCCTAGAAACATATGTGAGAGCCATGGCTCCCACGCAGTCAAACCCGCAGACAACACTACATAATACACTACTGGCCACACAATCGACGGTACAGGCCATGTTATCCTCACTCGCCCGACCAGCGGCATTAATTGGGCAAATAACGAACGCGAAGCGAGAAGCCGATAGAAACGATAGCTCCGCAAGCCGGCCGTCAAGGTGGCCGCTGGGGCTCCTGGATGAAACCAGACAGAGGTTACAGGATGGAAAGGAGAAACGGGCTAAGAAGTCTCGCGAAGAGGCGGAGTATCTCGCCAAGGAGCTGCGATATACCCAGCAGACTGTCGCTGCGGAGCTCGCGGGTTGGCAGGACATGCATGATAAGATGGGAAGGCGAGCAATTAGGGAATACGCAAGGGGCATGGTTGTCCTGGAACGAACGAGGCTGGAGGGCATGATGCGTGCTCTTCGGAAGGTTCAGTCTGAGGGTCAATAATCTGGGCCGTGAGGCTTCGCTGATTCGAGACGTTCCATATTTAAATAGAGGCTCTGATATTGAGCGACAGAAGGGGAACTGAGTTCGGCCAGTCTCTGCAGTTCAGAGAGCAATCACAAGTAAAACCATATCCACAATTGCATAGAGCGTAGCATTACGAGATGATAAAAAAATTTTTTTTGTCCTAAGCTTTGTACCCTGCATTTCATATACACATTAAGCAAATCGGTCTTTCTGCACAGAAAACAGACCGTTCCAGACCTGATATTGACGTTCGACATTTCAAGTTCATCGATTCATGACCGTCCTTTCCCTCCGTGGATATTGACATATTGACTCATGAGGTACCAGATGGACCGGCCGCCTGCACCGAAATTAGGTAGGAGAGTCTATATGCCGCCATATTTGACACCTCTCTTGCCCAGCTCCTTTCTTCCGATCGCATCCTCTGGCCAGATCCATCCTCTACTTCGCTTAGCCTCTCGCTTCTCGGCGAGTTGTGGTTGTGGCATCCAGCTATCACGAGGCTTTGCCTTTCGTCGAGTGCCCTCGGCAGGAGCACCGATCTCAGCCTTCCAGTGAGGGTGACCGGCTGGGATGTTGTCGCCTGCGAGTTGGCAGAGTCCCCAAAGTGCAAGGCAGGCGGCCAGAGAGGTGGTTGAACCTGAATCGGAGGCTTCATCGCTGTCAGGCGCAGTATCAGACAGCTGAACAGATGTGACCTCGAGGTCGCCGAAGAATGGCGTAGACTCGGTGCCGCATCGCACTAGGACGAGCTCAATCTCTGTGAGGATGAAGCCGTAGCGGCAGCTGTGTTCGCGCATGGCGTGATGCAGCGCAGCAAGACCACGGAGATACTCTACACGCTTGATGTTTCCCTCGACTCGCATGCCAGTGTTGAAACGGTCAAAGCTTCGCACCAATCCTACAACTCGTGCCAGAGGCTTACCACCGAAGATGGTGGCAGCGCTGGAGGACTCTCTGGTTGGGTTGGCAACGAACAGGAGTTCCTTCGTGCTGCTGGACTTGGCCGGGACAGAGAACTGAAGGGGCTGGTTGGATGAGATGGACAGCGCGGCGTTGAGCTTTGGCAAATAGTACGATGCGTAGATGCTGTGAAGCGACGCTTCTGTCTCGGGATTTCGAGCGGGCATGTTAGGCTGTGGCAGTAGGGAAGCGGGCACAGGTGTGGTGAGCAGTGCGGAGGCTCCGGGAAGGGCGAAGATGGCTTGCGCATTAAACGAGCTCCACGAACGAACGTTGCGAACATCCCACCAGAAGTTCTTGATGCTGGGGTCCTTCATTGGGAAGGAGATGGTACGAACAAGAGATGCGGCAGGGTTCGACATCATCAGGTAGTTGATCAGAGTCGTGGACGGCGTCGGGGCGATGACAGGCTCAGGTGATCCAGCGAGGCTCAATGGCGACTCATCACGAGCAGCGAATGATGTGAGTGAGAACTCGGCTGGGGGTGTACTCATAGACTGAGTTGACGATGACAGGAATGGCACTTGTCTGTATGTTGGGTAGCCATATTTTCCTAAGGCGTTCGCATCAAGGCTGAAGCAAGTTGAAGCTCGGCGAGGAGCAGCCATGATATTGGACTCTGTAGTCATAATGCCAGTATTTTGGCCATCACCGCAGTCGAAATTGCTAAAGTTGACAGACGAAGACAAGAGAGGTGCTGGGTTGTGCAAAGATTGCTGGTCTTTGACAGAATTTGTACTGGGCCAGGATGCCAAGTGAGCATATGCCATGTTACTCAAAGTCTCCGGGTTGGTGTAGCTTCTGATATGACTGGAACGCATGGGCTGTGCGGACGACGTTCTCATGGGAGTGGCATTGCGCGAACGACTGCTTTTCTTGCTAGGCATAGCAGCTCTGACTGGTTGGCAAGCGTCGATATGTTGGTCTTGTGGACGTATCTTGGGGAGTAAAACTGG
The DNA here is from genome assembly GCA_000222875.2 of Periglandula ipomoeae IasaF13. Taxonomy (NCBI): domain Eukaryota; kingdom Fungi; phylum Ascomycota; class Sordariomycetes; order Hypocreales; family Clavicipitaceae; genus Periglandula; species Periglandula ipomoeae. The sequence goes on from AFRD01000061.1 coordinate 98,884, forward strand.
CCCATGATGACGTACGGGAGGGCTGGCTCTAGGAGGCGTAGTCAAGCGGGTGCACACTGAATCTGGCGTCGATTCCACAGTAGACACGGCCGAGTAAATGGATGATGCTTTGGACGAGGATCGAACGTGACGGCGAGTATATGGTAACTCCAAGAAGGAGGGATCGAATGAGTATGAAGAGTCCATTATGAAGCCTTCCTGCGAAGGTGGTGTAATGGGAGAAGGAAAGGTGAAATCGAATGAGACGTCCGCTTCCAGACTATGTTTTTGTGATGAAGAGTTAGCTGACAAGTGCTTTTCAATCAGAAGGGCAGAACAGAGATAACCTACGCAGACATGATGTAGAAGCGGGATGTCTAATAATTAGGATAACGAAAGAATGATTTAATGGGCTCGAGTCTAGCTCCAGATCACTGAGATGCCGTGTAAGACAGCCGGGCAAGTACCAACGACCACGAAAGAATAAGCAAGAAGCTTTTCCTTTTCTTGCTTCGAATCGAACCGTCACAGCTTGGTGACGTTTTCTTACGCGAAGGCGAAATTAATGGGCAAAGAAGGCAGGATTTGGCGGCTGGCGCTTGTCTAGACAAGAGAATAATGAGAGAGATTTGTGAGAAGCATGTGGTTCGAGCTATGAAGGACAGGTTTATGCAAGGCCAACTTGAGCGGCCAGATGCAGGGGAGAGGGACAAGGAGATGGAACAAGGAGAAAGAAAACGGCAGTCTTGAAACGATTGGGGAACAGAAATCAAAATCGTCAACCCAAGGGATGAGGCCGTCTTCTTATCCTCGCCATAGATCAATGGATGACCAGACGTTACCACATTCAGTCGGACCAGGGTGTGGATACATGGCATGGGCAGCAGCCGCATAGAGGTACATCCGGTCGTGTGGGAGGGTGGAGGTTCAGACGCGCCACGAATAGGATGGTATAGGAACGATGAAGAAACCAGGGTCAGACTTCCCATCCGAACGGCGAGCCGGCCACGAAGCAGCCGCCATGCCGACAGAGAGAGATGAATGTGAAACGAGGCACTACGACTACGCTTACAACAAAGTCGGCAGAGACACAGGGCGCAGAAGGAGACAACGCAGCGATTTGCCCATGACTGCGACGGTCACCGCAAGATCATGCCGTACCTGTACGTCCCGCTTAGACTCGTCCGGAATCGACCGTGTAAGTTGTCATGGATTCATGTAAGCCCCGGCACATGCGCGTGCGGATAGATGAAGCGTGCATGACGGACATGCGTGTTGGCGTTTCCGAGATTTAGACGTGAGCAAAGCATAGTCGTGGAAGTATGTATCGTGCATCCCAGCAGGGAACGAAAAAAGCACAAGTCAATCCACTAGTCTATGCGCGCAGGGATGGCTTCGATCAACGGCGTACAACTTTGTTGAATGATATCAGAGAGCTGAGATGCAGAGAAGTGGTTTGTGATGGTGGAGCCACGGACAAGTCCAGTCGAACGTGGAGCTCGAGGAAACGGAAACGGACAGCTTCTGCCTCAACGCCAGTCCTCATTGGTCTGGACAGTGCTATTCATGCACTGCTCCATTCGGCTTGTTCTGGGGTTTGGCGGGTTGCTGCAAGCGCCGGCCTTCTCGTTGGCCAGACGCTACCGTGACTCATTTTTAGATGCGCTGTCTAGCCCTTCTGGGCCATGATCCTTGTTCGCGGCTCTTCTTTTCTTCAACGAGTCGCTGGCAATCAAGGGCACGTCAACGTGGCAGACCGTGCCAGCTTTTCACGTCAAACCGTTGGTCGGCTGGTGAACGCTCTCGCACCACGCATCACTATTGCGACAGTCAACCACTCAACTTTCAAGCGCATCACCAAGTCGAACGCGTTTTCCCTCCCAAGAATTTCTTGCTCAATGTCGCGTCGATTTTTCTGCCGGTGAGCGGAGACTGCTGTGGCCGTCCGTTGACGCTGCGGCTTTGCTTCGTACGCCTCGACTGCAACGTCGTACTGGGGACACAGCAGCTCCATACTGGCGGCTAGGCAACTTAACTGAAGAAGAGAATAGGTAAGGCTATTGCTTCTTCGTATAGTGCTACTATTTCTGCTCCTACTATAAGTAAACCCTAATTTGCGAGATCTGTCCTACGTAAGTCGACATAGGACAGACCACGGGCGCCTAATCTGTCGGCGCTTAATCAAACAGCCCGAGCGAAGCAGGGGAATGAACACTTAGTACTGTGAATGTCGCCCCAGCCTCGCACTGAGACCGCTGACGGGCGGCTGGAGAGATTGCGAGGCTTTGCACAGCCGCAACTGCCCAAAATCCGCTCTCTGGGTTAGTAACACATGAACATGCGTTTTCTGCCTCTTTTGGTCCGGAGCTGTGTGGAGGATTCCAACTGATGCTCCTCAGTCGACGGAGCATCTCACCTGGCGTCGTGAGGCGCGACACCCCGCTACGCCACCTGATTGGATACAGACCACGCGCCGGGCAGTTTGGCAACGCGTCGGGAAGGAGCGATACACGCTGCCGCGCCACGTCCCGATTCCCGCCACGCCTCGAGTGCCCGTGGCAGAGACGCACTTCGAGGGCGCAACAGAAGGCCAGGGTCCTGCCGAATCGACTGGCTGAGCGTGTCGCAGTGTTTCTAGTCCCATCTTTGGCTCGTCTCGTCCATCGCGGAACCTGACCCGGCTGATCATCGGTCTGCGTAGTCGACATCGCACCCAGACTTTGTGTTTCGAAACAAACGGATGGAGCGTCCGGACTGGCTACCGTCGTGACCATGCTGTAGGCCAGTCGGCTGCCTCCGAGACATTCGTCTGAAACCAGAGAACCTGTTTCAGTTGACACGTTCAGAACTGTGTGCTCACATTATTTTGCGTACATCATTCGGTAGCTCTGCTGCACTGGGTGAGTGATTGAGGTTTAACATAAAGTTTCACAGAAGTTCTTCGGATGGGATAGGTGTAAATAATATCGGTATCATTTGATGGCCAGGTGAATTCTGAAAATCGAAAAAAAAAAAAAACGGAGAGAAGAAAATTATCCGTAATTGTGAAGAAGGCTCCGTGTACTTCATCAGATGCTTCTCCTAGTCCTGAGACAAGGTCACTGCAGATCACCGTATCGATATCAACTCTGATGCCTATCCACAACTCTGAGAGCCTCCCACTCCCGTTCCAACATGGACAATTTGATGTAATCATACCATTTGCGATCAAATCACACTCGCTCTCCCTCCCTCCCTTCTTGCTTGAACCCAACCTTTTCGTACAGCGTTACCGCCCTGGTGTTAAACTCAAACGCTGCAATCTGGATTCTGTGTAGATTGGCATGTCGGAAGCCCCAATCGATGGCCCAGTTGAGGGCTTCGCGTCCGTAGCCTTTGTTCTGGTAATCTTTTGTAATTGCAATGCTAATCTCTGCAGATTAGTGACGGTGATAGCCTTTTGCCTCGCCGCGAATGCCCATGAAGCCAATGGGTTTTGGTTTTGGTTTCTCCTTCGCTTTATCTGTGGCGTCTTTTTCTCGTAATTCAGAGTCCGCAACATGCTGTACTGGCAGGCATATGAGGACCGCGAGGAGGCTGTAGTCGAAATGCTGCAAGAATTCGGCTGCATCCTTCTTGGATGGTGTTCGCGGCAAAGACCCTCTCAGCAAGGCGAACAAGACTGGGTCTGACAAGATTCGTTGATGCATAAAGTCCACGTCGTCATCGTTGTCTGATCTCATAGCTTCGTACACCAAACGCTCTGATTTGTAGAGATCAACAACACTGTCTGAGGCCATGGTGTCCATTTTGGTACAGTAGCTGATTTGGTCTCTGATCAACAAGGCTCCGCAGTCGCACGATAGGGTAAAATTCGCTTCGAAAGATTTGGATTCTCCAGTTGCTTCATATAGCGCTTCCCGAGATGAGATGTAGAGCATCAACCTGAGGACGACATCACCACTAGCACTGGGAAGATCTCAGCTTTTATAGTCACGGCATACCGAACGCACGGCAAAATTTGATGTAAGTTGAGTCATCGCCTTCCCCTGACTTGAGCTTGCGATTATCTGTGCAAGTCTAGAAAACATAAGACTTGACGTGTTCACGGTCAAGAGGGTGTTCAGTTGGCCAACTGAACAAAGAAAAAATGAACAGTAACCTGCCTCATCCGTTTTGAGAAGGTCATTATGGTGGAAACGAATAGGAAAACAGTCGACCAACAGTGATAAGAGATCAATCTTGCTGTCCTTGAAAGACTTGCAATCATCATCCGACATGTCACACGTAATCAGGTACAGTGACCGCCATCGGTGTTGTTTACTACGAACCTAGGTGCCGGCACAACTGTTCATCGGCCGGGCGTGTGAACATAGGCAATAACCCTTCTCGTTTCACCTCTTCTTAAATCCAACTCGACGTCGGCCCCGATCAATTTGCTTTCGCGGGTAGCAACTTATGTTTTCCGATATAACTATCTGCCGTACCCCAGACCGAGTACGCAAAGGCTGAAGCAAGTGAAATAGTGTCATCATTGTGTTCTCGCTGTCAATGCACCAAGTAATGCTAGATGTCTTGTTCTTTCAAACTTCAGTTTATGTACATGTCTTTACAATGAATTCCAAATCTTTCTCCAAAAGGGAACCTTTTGGCTCTGAATGTACTGCTCATCGCCTGGCACGATGCCCTTGCCATCCAAATCAGTCCTCCGGCCACTATCGAGATCGATCTCCCAGCTGCGCTTGAGCTTATCGGTGCCTCTCCAGTATATTTTGCAAATCACGTAAATGATTCCAAAAAGGGGAAGCAGAATGTATGCGTCAACAAACGCGCCTGCGTCAAAGGGAGATAAAGTTGTCCAGCCCTGTACCAAAGCCAGGAATATGTTGGCTGCCAAGCCAAAATAGGCGATGTAGGGATAGAACATGCTCTTGAACGGGATTTCACTCAAGTTTCGATCTTGCGCAGCCCAGGCGCGGCGGAATCGAATGTGGATGAGACTGATGCTTCCCCACACCAGGAAGGTACTGACGCCCGAAAGATTGACAATGTAGCCATAGGCCTTGGAAGCTCCTGTTGACACATTCATCATGGAGATGGAACCAACAGCGTTGGTGAGGACGATCGCCCAAACGGGCACACCACGCTTGTTGGTCCAACCAATGAAACGGGGTGCCTTTCCAGACTGCGCCATGTATAGAATGGTTCGAGATCCGATATAGATGGACGAGTTGATAGCGGACAAACATGTAACGAGAATGAACGCGTTGATCAGGTGGACACCTGGTCAAGTAGGTTAGCAATCTAAGGAGACAGTAGTATGCCTGGGTAAGTGCGTACCTCCTTCCCAGCCAGCATTCTGAAGGGCGATAGTCATAGGGCTCTTCAGAACTTTCGAGCCGCCGTTCACTAGTCCATCGGCATTCGCAGGGCAGGTAATGCCGAAGAACAGTGCTGAGCCCATGTACACAAAAATAATTCGCCAGAATACCTGGCGGATAGCCTGGGGAACAGCAACACCTGGGTTTCTTGTTTCGGTAGCCGCAACGGCAACTGACTCAACACCAGCGTAAAAGGTGGAACAAAAGACGAACACAGTAGCGACGCCTCGGAACCCATTGTTGTTGAATGCTCCAGGATCATGCCAATAATGGAAACCCAGAGCCTCTTTCTGGCCAACCAAGCCACCAGCAGCGTAAATTATGGCGAAAATGAAGTATGCTGTAAGTCCAAGAATCTTGAACAGGGCCAGCCAAAATTCAGCCTCGCCGAATGCTTCCACACCAAGGAGCTGGAACCCCATGAAAAGGAACCACAGGATCAAGAACCATCCCCAGAGTGGAACTTGTGGTGCCCAGTATGTGAGGATGCTGCAAATCACGTTGTACTCGTTGGCTAGCACTGTCGCCCAAATGATGAAGTAATTCCAACCCACGGCGACAGAAAAGGACTTGTCGACCATGCGCTCAGCAAGTGAAACAAATGAACCGTCTCCAGGAAATAGAGTCGTCACTTCACCAAGCGATTGCATGATGGAGAAAGCAATAATGCCTGCGTCATTGAACAGTTAGCCATTGCATCGCGACAGAATCGTGTGAAGAGCAGCGATGCTCAAATCGCGCCTTGCTCAATCGCAACTGTTGACTTTGAGTTGGAGCTTTGCGGCGTCGAGACTTACCAATGACACCAAATCCAATGAGCAACGATGCTGGGCCACCATTATTCAATGCGCCACCCGCACCAACCAAGAGACCGGGCCCAATGATGCCAGCCAGCGCCATCATAGACAAATGTCTGTTTTTGAGACCTCGCTTGACGCCAGAGTCTGGGTCCATCAAGCTGCGGTCACTGGCATCTGGTCGCGATTCGTAGCCATTGTAGCGCGAATGGCCCGTCTCGTAATCGTAGTTGTCGGCTGAACCGTCCGCAAGGTGAGGCTCGGCTGGCACCTTGTCAGCAGCCTTGTTGGAGTGCCGAAACATGGCGGTGACGCTGGACGGTGCCCGTGTTCTGGTGATCGAACTCCAAAGGTGGCGATGAACCGAGGCAGCAAGTCTGGTGAAAGCGCACAGGTCCAAGACTTGGGAGATTGTAGAACAAGAAAAGAAGGGTCTGAGGAAAGCCCTCCGTGACAGAATTTAAGAAAAATGAAAGATGTGCAATTCAAGACGAGGGAGGGGGTTCTCTACAGCCGGGACCGGGTGATGACCACAATGCACGACTAGCCTACTGCGCCATGAACGTGACGAGAGTGAAGACAGCCAACAGGGAATTGACGAACTGGTAAATCTGCAGAGATTGAACGATATGATTTACTGGGTCCAGGTAAGCTAACGATGAAACTAACGCACACGGGCAGGGTCTATGGAGCTTGTCTTGGGGCTAGGTAGACATATGGCGTTCGTTTTTGGTTTGCCTCGCCTTATCACGTCATCGCGGAAAGGCGCCACAGATGGATGAAGGATGGCTCTGCAGCGAATGGAGAGCCGGAAGGACCGTCACGAACAATCAAAGAGATGGGCAGAATCGAAACATTATGGAGACGCTTGTTTTTCGCTTCCTCAACTCGCTAACGACATTCCTGACCAGGTTCGGAGAAACGTCGCATGTCCTTTCTAAATCGGCTCGCATTTCTGACTCTCGCATTGTGTGCGCTCGTCCTGGTTGCGGCCACATGTCTCAGTGTCCTGGGCGACGCCTGGGTGCGGATCTCGCTTTCTTCCATCATTCATCACTGATCTCAGATGCAAACCGTTAGCGTCAAGGCGAGTCTCCACCGTCTGTTCGTTCTGCTTCTTGTTGTCGTTCAATCGCCGACCGGATTGCGAGGAAGCGATCGCTGCCAGTGGCAGTCACGGCACGTCGCAGTTCCCTTCGTTCCGATCCGTCGTCTAGGTCGTTGCACATACATATGTACCTCTTATGTAGGTATGGTCAAGTGGTCGGTGTGGAGTAGGTAGTCGAGGCCCTTGGAAGGACGCCGTAATGGTGTCTGGTGGCTCAAGACACCCATGTCAGCTGGAAAATGGATTGATCAATATCGAGTCACGGCTGGTAGCGTACTCATCAGGATTCGGCCAAGGCATTGCTTCAACAGCTGACGCATTGAAATTCGAAGCGATGGTCACAAGCGCAGTTCAGGTACAGATTTTCGGCGATGCCAGAGATACGTTCCGTCTCGCAGAAAAAGCTGTGTGAGGAGGTGTGTTGCCGTCCTGGCGTGCATCTTCTCACAAGGACCCTGCTTTTCACTAAAGCAGTTTTGGGAAAGTGCCGTCCAGCTTCATAACCTTAAAGTTGTCAGTTGATGTTTGATGTGGCTGTTTTATTGATCCATTTTCTATAACGACAACCAGTCGGGTTTTGCAGGGATTTACCTCGTTTCAACTACCATCGCATGGCCGACCTGTAGTTGATGGACCGAGACCCTGCTTCTCCGCAATGGTGTCATTTCACAATACATTGTAAAGAAATGGTGTGACTGGACAAAATATTGCTGTAAGTATTGTCATTCATGCATCAATAATTTCGACTTGGTAATCGTCGGTCATTGTCTGATCAGATGGGTCTGCCGAGTTTCTCTTACACTAAAGTCGTTCAAAGTCTTGCATATCGTACCAATCCTCGATGTCTCGATTCAAGATCCTTGTGCGCTCAGTATACAATGTCGTCCAGCCGATATACCTTCGTTTGCTATTGTGCCT